>VSMD01047956.1:0-209420 GCA_008750895.1 Mirza zaza
CGGAATTGTAAAATAGCTCAAAGACAATGATAGGCACAGGCCCCAACAGAATCAGATAACTTGGCAGGTTGTACTAGAATGAATATTCAGTAATTTTTTTTTTTTCCATTTCAAAGTCTTTTACAAGTTTTCCTAACAGAAATAAAGGGATATTATATGAATCTGAGGTAATATATTTAAAACACCCAGAACAGTTCTTGGCATATCATAGGCACTCGATATCAGAAAATTCCCTTCCCTGTATTTCAGTCTAATCAAATCACAGAGAGATATTTCTTGTCACAGGAAAGCTCCTAAGAAGGGATCCAAGCTTTAAATGTGAGACTTTTCACATCTGGCTGGGAAAGTCTTCCTAGTAGAAGGGATCTAATCCCCTGGAATCCTCTCTTTCCCTGGCGGCATTTATTCCAGAAAAAAATTATGAAGCCACCATACCCATACCACATTTCTCTGTCATTTATTTAACAGTTTGTTGGGCGAGAGAACCATTTCAGGAAGCTAACACAGTCAGGCTCAGGATGGGGCTAATCGCTAACGGCACAGCTTCGCTTCTGTTTATCGCTTGCTTGCTTGCTTGACCGCCGTCACCCTCGCAAGGAATCATGGGATGAAACAAAATGCAAAGGCTAGGGACCCTATCAGAAAAAAAGCTTTGGTTGGCGCCGGCGGGAAGACGAACCGCCAATCACTTTAAAGGGCAACAAGCACAGAACCAATCATTTTAAAGGGCAAATGCATGATCCCCGTGATCAGCTTAAGGGTGGAGGGAATAAAAGGGCTCACCCCGCTTTTTTCGGGGTCCCTGCCTGAAAGAGTGACCACTGCGCTGGTGCTCTGGGGCTCGGACCCTGGCTAGCCAGAAAATAAAGCTCCTCTTGTGTGATTACATCCTCGGTGACTCTGTCTCTCTGTGCGGTAAGGCTGTGGGTATCCCGACTCTAACATTTGGGGGCTCGTCCGGGATTTCCCATACAGACTACCAGATAGAATTCAGGGCTGAGGGAGGAGTGTGAAAATCCACCCCCGGAGTAGCCGGGTGTGGAGCAAGGGAAGCGGAACCCCGGATCAGGACGCCGGCACAGGACTTAGGCGGTCGCGCTGGTGGGTCGCCGGTCGGAGCCAGGTGGAGACGTCCTCTGGCCTTGTTGAGACTCCGAAGCTGACCTCGGAGCCCAGGGCTCGGTCAAGCGGAGACCGGGGAGTAGGTCCAGACTAGGTTAGTTTGTCTGTTTGTTACGTTGTCTAAATGGTCTGTTGTCTGCTTTGTTGTCTGCTTTCCATGTGAGCATGTGTGGAATGACCCCCGTTGCCTTGTCGGGGTCGCATGGGTTTTCGGACTGAAGTAATAGAATCCGGAGACCCGCAGAAAGATCCTCGGGGGCAACTAGGGTTCCGAGGTGAACATTCTCCTGCATGGCCCCGAGGCACGCAGTGTTATCGCTGTAGACCGTGCCAGGAGTGGTTAGTATGGGAGGGGCACGGCCGGTACCTCCGTTGGGTAAGTACAAAGAAGAACATTCCCATTGTGATAACCAGTGTCCCGGAGGACCAACGGAGGCCCTGTCCATAAACTCAACATAAGGTATGGGGCAGGCTCTAACGACACCATTGTCCATCCTCGTGAGCCATTTTAAGGATGTCAAGGCAAGGGCACACGATCTGTCCTTAGAAGTCAAAAAGGGGAAATTTATAACCCTTTGTGAGGCCGAGTGGCCCACGTTTGGAGTAGGGTGGCCTAGGGAGGGCTCATTTGATGCCTCCCTAATCAAGAAAGTGAAAGGGGTGGTATTTGGCCACCACGGCCATCCCGATCAAATTCCCTACATTGTGGTCTGGCAAGATTTAGTGCAGGACCCGCCACCCTGGCTAAAAACCCTCCTGCCCGCCCCGAGGGAAAAGGCAGAAGTTCTGACGGTTAAAGAGGTCGGAAAGGAGGAGGCATGGAGCCCCCCGGTCCGTTGGGATGCCCATGTTGCCGGACTCCAATCTCTACCCAGATCTGACAGGTCTCGAGTGGAATACGCCTCCGCCCTATAACCCCGGGGCAGCCCGCGTGGTTCCCGTAGCCCAGGGGAATACGGGACCACCAGCAACAGGGCCGGCCTATGGGACCAGGCAGCGGGCTGGCCGGACCCATGATCCAGAGCCTGTAAGGATGCTCCTCCTGAGGGCAGTGGGACCCCCCGGGGCAGACGGGGAGCAGGCATATCAGTACTGGCCCTTCTCTACTAGAGATCTCTATAATTGGAAATCCCAGAACACAAACTTCTCAGAGAACCCAAGAGATCTGATTAACCTTCTAGATTCTGTCCTTTTCACTCATCAGCCCACATGGGATGATGCCAACAATTACTTAAAGTACTTTTTATAACGGAAGAGAGAGAGAGAATCCAGGGGGAGGCGCGGAAGCTGGTTCCAGGAGAAGACGGCAGACCTACCATAAATCCCCGGGTCATCGACCTGACCTTCCCCCTGGAGCGGCTGCCCTGGGACTACAATGAGGCTGAAGGTAGGGAGCGTCTCCGGGTCTACCGCCAGACTCTGATGGCCGGTCTCCGTATGGCGGCGCGAAAGCCCACCAATTTGGCCAAGGTAGGAGATGTTCGTCAGGGGCCAGAAGAGAGCCCAGCAGCATACTTAGAGAGGCTTATGGAGGGCTTCCGACAGTACACCCCCATAGACCCCACTGTGGAAGAGAGTAAGGCAGCCGTTATGATGGCTTTCGTTAATCAGGCAGCCCCAGACATTAGGCGCAAGGTACAGAAAATAGATAGATTATGTGAGAAAACTTTGCAGGACTTGCTAGAGGTGGCGGAGAAAGTGTACAACAACAGAGAAACGCCCGAGGAGAAGTTGGAGAGAATGAGGCTGGAAGATAGAAAGTTCCAAGCTAGTGAGGCGCGGAAAGCAAACAAAGAAATGGCTGAGATTTTACTAGCTGCCATGAGGGGAGGGCAGATAGGGCCAGAAGGCAGGGAACGGCCCCGTGGGGAGAGGCTAGGTAAGAATCAGTGTGCTAACTGCAGAGAGCATGGACACTGGGCCCGAGAGTGCCCCAAAAAGAAAGGGGGGCGGAAACCTCGATACCCTGAGAAGGTCATGGTTGTGGGGCAGGTGGGGGATGAATAGGGGGAATGGGGTTTGGCCCCCCTCCCCGAACCCAGGGTAACTTTACAGGTGGAGGGGAACCCAGTCAGCTTCCTTGTGGACACAGGAGCAGAACATTCGGTGATTATAGAGAACACAGGGAAACTGTCTAACAAAACTAGCTGGGTGCAGGGGGCAATGGGAACTAAACCATATCAGTAGATCACCCAGAGGAAATTAGATCTGGGTTCAGGACAAGTAAGCGATGCTTTTATGGTCATCCCAGAATGCCCCACACCACTGCTAGGAAGAGATATACTCACCAAGCTGAAGGCCTGCATTTATTTTGAAGAAGAAGGAATAATAATAACTGATGATAAAGGAAATCTTATAAACAGCCCCCGGGTCACCCAGGTCCTGACCCTGACACAGGCAGATGAATACAGACTGTATCAGCCCGTGAAAGGCCGAGGAAGGGGCATAGAGCAATGGCTCTGTGAGTTTCCCATGGCATGGGCCGAGACAGGGGGCGCAGGATGGGCGAAGCACCGGCCGCCCCTTTACATCGAGTTGAAACCAGGAGCTGAGCCAGCCCGGGTAAAACAGTACCCCATGTCCCAAGAGGCCAAGGTGGGAATAACGCCCCACATTCGAAGACTCTTAGACAGTGGGATCCTCCAGAAATGCCAGTCGGCCTAGAATACGCCCCTGTTGCCGGTAAAGAAACCGGGGGGCAAGGACTACAGGCCTGTGCAAGACCTTAGGGAGGTCAATGCAGAGACCCTGGACATCCACCCCACAGTTCCAAACCCCTACACTTTGTTGAGCTCTCTCCCCCACCCGCATAGTCTTGGTATACCGTCCTGGACTTAAAGGATGCCTTCTTCAGCTTGGCTGTGGCGACTCGCAGCCAAGAGATTTTCGCCTTTGAATGGCAGGAGGACGAGAGGGGAATTCATGGGCAGCTGACTGGACAAGGCTGCCCCGGGGGTTTAAGAACTCGCCTACCCTGTTCAACGAGGCCCTCCAGGATGACCTGGGTGAGTACCGAGCTGACCATCCAGAGGTAACCCTGCTGCAGTACGTGGATGATTTGCTATTAGCCGCACCTAACCCCCGGGCTTGTCTAGAGGGCACCAAAGACTTACTCAAAGTGTTAAGTGAGATGGGATACTGAGCCAGTGCAAAGAAGGCTCAAATTTGTAAGGATGAAGTCATCTATTTGGGGTATAAAATTAAAGGGGGCCAAAAGTGGCAAACTGAGGCGATGAAGCAGACTGTTGAGAATACCCACTCCAGCCTCGAGCCGAGAACTAAGGGAATTCCTGGGGTTGGTAAGTTACTGCCACCTTTAGATTCCAAGATTTGCAGAACAGGCTGGACCTCTGTATGAAGGGCGTAAGGCGGGACAGGCATGGGAATAGACTGACCAAATAGAAGACGCTTTTCAGGCCCTGAGGGCAGCCATGCTGAAAGCCCCAGCCCTGACACTCCCTGATCCTACAAGAGTTTCACCTCTACATAGATGAGAAAAAGGGAATAGCCAAGGGGGTACTCACGCAGGCCCTGAGACCCTTAAAAAGACCAGTGGCGTACTTGTCAAAGAAACTGAATCCGGTGGCGGCAGGGTGGCCAGCGTGCTTGCGAGTGATTGCAGCCACGGCCCTGTTGGTCAAGGATGCCGATAAGCTTACTTTAGGGCAGAGACTGCTGATTACCACCCCACATGCCGTAGAGGGGGTCCTGAAGCAGCCGCCAGGACGATGGCTTACAAATGCGAGACTGACTCATTACCAAAGACTTTTGCTAGACGCACCCCGCATCGAGTTCCGGACCCCTGCCGCCTTGAATCCGGCTACGCTTCTGCCAACCCCCGATTCAGCCGCACCTGAACATGATTGCCTCGAGATCCTAGCCGAGACCCAGATGACCCGTAGAGACTTGAAAGATCGCCCCCTTCCAGGTAGCGACCTGACCTGGTTCATGGACAGAAGCAGTTTCGTCG
This sequence comes from Mirza zaza, assembly GCA_008750895.1. NCBI lineage: Eukaryota > Metazoa > Chordata > Mammalia > Primates > Cheirogaleidae > Mirza > Mirza zaza. Next base: position 5,093 of record VSMD01047956.1, read on the forward strand.
GGGACGGACGCAGGCACGCAGGGGTGGCCATAGTACATGACCAAGGTAAACTTATCTGGGCAGCATGCCTTCCGCAAGAGACATCTGCTCAGAAGGCAGAATTAATAGCGTTGACAGAGGCTCTTAGCCGGGCCAGAGGAAAAAGGCTGACGGTGTACACTGACAGCTGCTATGCCTTTAGGACTGTGCACATACATGGGGCCCTTTACAGGGAAAGGGGCTTCATCATGGCAGAGAGAAAAGAAATTAAGCATAAGCCTGAAATACTCCACTTACTAGGGGCTGTTTTGCTGCCAAAGGCAGTGGCAGTAGTCCATACCCTGGGACACCAGAGTGGGGATTCAGTAGAAGCACGGGGCAATCAGAGGGTGGACGCTGAAGCTAAGAAGGCTGCAGAAGGCACTCCGCCACCAAACATCCTGCACCCTAGCCTACCACCCCCAGGCATGGGACAAATGCCTCCTCTGCCGGACTGTTCCAGTGCGGACGAGGCCTGGGCCTCAGAGCAGCTACATATAAGCAGAAGTGAAGATGGCTGGTTGCGGGACGAGGGGCATCGCCTAATAGTGCCAGAAACCTTAGGATACCACCTGTCAGAACACCTACATCAGACCACACATCTAGGGAAGAGAAAGATGCTACAACTGCTAGACACTGCTCAACTCAGGTTCAAGTCACAAAGACGGGTTGCAGATGACATCGTCAGAGGCTGCCGAGCCTGTCAGGTCATGCAGCCAGGGAGGACCAGAGAGACCCACGCAGGTATGAGGGAAAGGGGGAGGCGGCCAGGACTGTTTTGGGAAGTAGACTTCACAAAGGTAAAGCCCAGAAAATACGGGTACCGATATTTACTAGTCATAGTAGATACGTTTTCCAGATGGGTAAAAGCCTTCCCTACGAAAAAAGAAACAGCTTTGACAGTAGCTAAGAAAATATTAGAAGAAATAGTCCCCAGGTATGGACTGCCAGAAGAGATAAGATCAGATAATAGACCTACATTTGTCAGTCAGGTTAGTCAAGGGCTGGCCCAGGCTATGGGGATAGATTAGAAATTACATTGTGCATATAACCCCCAGAGCTCTGGGCAGGTAGAGCAAATGAATAGAACAATAAAAGAGACCCTGACTAAATTGGCCCTAGAGACTGGCAAAGACTGGGTAACCCTCCCTCCCTTCGCCCTGTTCCGAGCCCGGAACACCCCTTACCATTTGGGCCTAACCCCTTTTGAGATTGTATACGGTACCCTTCTACCTGTAACCCCTAGAATAAGCTCTGAGGTTCTCTCCAGAGGCCTCAGAGAGGTGCTGCAGGCCGTGCAGGCTCTGCAAAGAGTTCACAGCCAAGTGTGGCCGGCCCTCCGAGCCATCTACCAGACTACGGGGCCAGAGAGTGGCAATGTTAACCACTTGCGTCACCCCCACCAGCCAGGAGACTGGGTGTGGGTAAAGAGACATAACAGCAAAACTCTTGAGCCTAGGTAAAAGAGACCTTTTCAAATCATTCTCGTTACCCCCACTGCCCTCACGGTTGATGGAGTAGCAGCCTGGATACACCATTCACATGTGAAGCCTGCCAGGAAGGACGACCAGGAGCGGCATCAAGACCAGTGGAGGGCAACAGCAGACCCGAGAAACCCTTTGAAAACCAGACTAACCCGTGTGGCCGCCACTGACCAGAGCCCCTCCGAGAAGAGGAAATAGATGAGACTGTTGGCTCAGGTTGTCATCAGACTACTGGTCGCCCTCCTGGGACTTAGACTGAAAGTTGTGGCTCCTAGAGACTAGACTGTACCGCAAAGATGTGCCTTGGGGACTTTTTTTTGTTTGCTACATGGGCCATTTATGGGCTTTCTGTTCCTGGTATGGGGTTCTCCATCTATAGCTGTTAACTCACCCATAAAAACCAGCAAGAGTGCTCGTCAACCACCAAAAGAAAGGGGGCAGTGTTGGGCGAGAGAACCATTTCAGGAAGCTAACACAGTCAGGCTCAGGATGGGGCTAATCGCTAACGGCCCAGCTTCCCTTCTGTTTATCGCTTGCTTGCTTGCTTGACCGCCGTCACCCTCGCAAGGAATCATGGGATGAAACAAAATGCAAAGGCTAGGGACCCTATCAGAAAAAAAGCTTTGGTTGGCGCCGGCGGGAAGACGAACCGCCAATCACTTTAAAGGGCAACAAGCACAGAACCAATCATTTTAAAGGGCAAATTCATGATCCCTGTGATCAGCTTGAGGGTGGAGGGAATAAAAGGGCTCGCCCTGCTTTTTTCGGGGTCCCTGCCTGAAAGAGTGACCACTGCGCTGGTGCTCTGGGGCCCTGGCTAGCCAGAAAATAAAGCTCCTCTTGTGTGATTACATCCTTGGTGACTCTGTCTCTCTGTGCGGTAAGGCTGTGGGTATCCCGACTCTAACAAGTTTATGCTGAAGGGGCAGAAAGGTGTGATATCTTTCCTCACCCATCATAAGGGTCATGACTGACATTCCTGTAACAAAATATAGGTTAACAAGAGAAAAATATATCAAATTTATTTAATCAATGTTCTACATGACACAGGAGCCTTCAGAAATGAAGACCCAGGGAAAACTGTCTATTTTTATGCTTAGATTCCACCAAGAACAGACATGCATGTAGAAATGTGATTGGACAAGAAGTACAATGTATTGGTTATAGACTAGTTAGGGGAGGATACCCAGCAAGGCCCATCTGTCCAGATTCTTCTTGGCCTCTCTGTGTAGCATAACTTCCTCCTGGGTATGGAGAAGGACCTATCTGGAATGAGGGTCTTTAAGGGAGAAGGAGAAGAAACAGTGTGACCTATGGCTTGCTTTGAAGGTTTCTAGTTTCTGTGACCCACATTGGGGAAAAAGAATTCTGATTTCTATGACTCACTTCAGGGGAGAATGAGGGGCAGGAGATGATCTGAGAGAGGCTTTGCTCCTGAAGCCTTCCAATTTCCTTCAGGTCAAGGTACTCAGCATGCCCAAGCACCACACGTTGGCATGTTGGTCTCCCAGTGGCCAACAATGCACTATGGCAATCCCAGCATCTCATTGTTTTTCAGAACTCAATAAGATGGGCTATCCAGTGGCATGATCATTCCTATTTTACAGAGGAGGCAAGATGTTCAGAGAGATAAATAACTTGATGCTATGATTTGAATATGTCTCCCAAAGTTCATGTCTTAAAAACTTAATCCCCAATTCAACAGTGTGGATATGTGGACATTTTAAGAGATGATTAGGTTATGAGGATTTAGCCCTCATGAATGGATCAATGCTGTTATCTCAAGGGTGGGCTAGTTATCAAGGGTGTTGGCTCCCAACAAAAAGAATAAACCCAGCTCCCTTCTCCCTCATTTTCTCTGGTCCTTCCACCTTCTGCCTCGGGCTGACACAGACCTTCACCAGATGCCAGCGCCATGCTTTTGGACTTCCAAGACTCCAGAATCATGAGCCAAATAAGTTTCCATTCATTATAAATTATTCAATCTGTGGTGTTCTGTTATAGCAACATAAAACAGACTAAGACACTTGACTAAAGGCACATGGATAGTATGTTGCAGAGCCAATATTGAACAGAGTCCCGTGTTTCAGAGGACTTGGAGAAGGGAAAAGATTTACATCCAAGACCCCACCCCTCTCTCCTCAAGGCCTGAGTTTATTGCTCCCTCTCTGCATCTAGAAGTCTATGAATCAAACTTAGGTTTTCTTGAACAGACAGGTTTAAGTGAGTAATAAGTTTTACACTGCAGACTATTAATCTATTACAGCGATTTCATCAGCCTATGAAATTACCATCTATATAATGTTAATTTCATAGCTCCTTCTCCAAACCAAGCCCATAAACATCCCATGGACACTGGGCATCCTGGGGTTCAGTGCCCCCAGAATACACAAAGGAAAGTCTCAGGGAACAACCATGTGGGAGAGCTGTTTGCCAGGTGCTTTTCAGAAAAAAAACCCAGGTAAAGGGCAAAGCAGGGACAGTTGCCTATAGTGACTTAGCTCCCACCCCTAGCCCTCTCCACCCTTTCCCCCATGCCAGACTCTCTGGGTCTTCTTCCTCCAGGGTCCTGACTGTGACCTTCTCTCCACCCATCAGTACAGAGCATTTCAGACTCAGACAAACTCCTAGCAGGTCTCTCTGCTTCACCTCTTTCCTCTCTTCAGTCACAGCCTTTTAATGTCAGTCAGAGCATGTTACTTTTCTGCTCAGAAAAATTTAACAGCTTCCTGTTGCAGGTTAAGTTTTCTGGAACAGACAATGCAAGGCAATTTAGTGTGCAAAATGTATATTTGGAAGTGCCCTAGGATCAACATATTTGAGGAAGAAAAAAATGCAAGACTGGGTGGAGGGAGAAGTTGAGCTGCAATGAAGGTTCAACCACTAGGACTCTGGACAGCTCCCTTCAGGGATTTTCACATTTATTACCTCCCCACTCGCACCTCCACAATCACAGGAAAAAAAGACAGACTCAAGGAGCCTCCCTTTCCTGATCCCCTTCCTTCTCATTATCCCAGGGCTATGTCACACCAATGGATAGCAGAGTGTCTCATTAATTCTCTGATTTCATGTCTCCATGTCAACGAAATGTTTCCATATTCCTATCTGACAGCTTGAGGAACAATATTAGTTCAATGTATTAGGAGGAGTATAATTAAATATTTGTTCTGGGGTAATCGTATATAAATTGCATGACAATTGAGGTGGTGATGTAATTAATGAATCTTAATTGAAGGCCCTTTTATAATCAATGTTTAATTTACTAACAACTGTTTTGGCTTACATGCAAATTAAATGCTTGTCATTGGCCATCCACACCCACGCCTTACAGAACCAGCCCACATCCTGGCTGGCTATAGTAGCTACACCTGCTAGTAGCCAGCTGTGTGATCTCCAAGTCTTGCACACTCTGGGGGACTCACTTCTGTTATCTGCAAAATAGGAGTGTTGGAAAAAATAGTAGAGATAGCTAATGTATGTTGAGTAGCTATGAATAGCTAATGTATGTCGAGCTATGAATTGGATACTATTCTACCCACACGTGGGTAACTCATTATATGTGGGTAACTCATTTAGTTCCAACAACAACCCTATAATTATGTGCTTATTACCCATATTTTATAGAAGAGGAAACTGAAGCACAGAGTGATTGTCCAAGGCAGTAGAAGAAAAGGAATTTGGCTACCGAGCCCATCCCACCAACAGGTGAGGCCTGCTATCCACTGTAATTTGCAGCCTTAGTCCTTCACACACCCAAATCCTTCCATCCCATTGTCATTATTTATCCCTCCCTGGGACAGAACCTTTTGTATAGTTGAATTCTTGGCTTTGATCTTTTCTGATTAGCCACTAACACCAGTAATGTCCTGCCTTACCCATTCCCACAGATTCCCTGTATCAGTCAGTATGGGCTAGATCACGCCTTGGTAACAAACGGTCCCAAAATATAAGTGGCTTACAACAACTGAGGTTTATTTCTCACCCATGCTCATCATGTCCAGTATGGGAATTTATGGGAATTGTAAACAAATGTTTTGTCATGTTTCCTGGAATCCCAAATCTCTACTTGTGCCTTTGCTCCATGCTCTCTTTATCCTAGGGCCCAGGCTGACAGAGAAGGCCAACATTATCGAACTCATGATAAAGAGAAAAGAGAAATGGCAAATATAGAGCTGGTTCTGAAAGTTTCTGCTTAGAAGTAACACATGAGACTCTGGCTCACATTTAACCACTAAAGCACGCCACGTGGCTACCCTATTCTTCTGCAGGGAGGGGCACCCAAAGCCACATAACTAAGCCTGTTAATGGGGATTGGAGGAAATGCCATTTTTCCACTGGGAGGTGTCAGCAAATTTTTCAACCAATAATAGAACCTAGCACATACCCCTTCACTTTGCATCCTTGCTTTCTACCTTGAGCTAAATCTTCATCACCTATCCATCAGACTCCGGCAGCACCATTCCTGGGCATCGAAATTCCTTCCTTCTTAGTGTAATGCTGTCTGAAAGGCCTTGGGGAATAGCCCATTGTGATTATCTGAAGTCCAGAAAACAGGGCCAGGTGTTTCTTTACAATTCCAGCAACTCCTTACATGATAGCTCAGTGACCTTCTTCCTGACCTCCTTTCCTTTTTGCCTGCTTCCTGCTGCCAGATCCCTGGCTCTATTCTGCCAGGGCCTTGCAGAATCAAGGCTGGGAAAATTCCATCAGTTAGTTCTGCTTTCAAATCCTAAGGGTCACGATGGTTTCCACAGTCCCTCATGGGAGCAGGCTCTGGACTTTTAGAGATCTCAGAGAGGAGTGTCTGTCAGATCAGTAAATGTCTCTCTCGGTGTTGACGATGATCTCAGAGCATAATAAGAAGCTCAATCCACAACAATAGATGCATCAGCGTCACCTCCCTTCCTGCCAGTCAGGGGGAGTATGAGAAGGAGTAAAGCATAAGGAGGATAAACGGGCAGAGACCCCTGCTGCCTGTCCTAGTCATGCTCTTCAACCGTAACCCCAACAAGGAGTCACCATATTCTTCCTCCTCTCCAAGCTTCTCTCTTCCATTCACTACAGCTCTTCCCAGTCCCTTTGATCCTATTTTAACTCCTATCCTCACCCTTACTTCCCCAGATCCCTCTTGTTGAATCTCCATGGCCGCCCTTCAGCCATCTCCATTGTTTCCTCCCTGTCTTTACAGGGGAGGTTTCTAGGAGGCAGAATGGCAGGGGAGAGGGGGCTCAGTTCTTGCCTCAGCTCAACCACTGACTTTCAGTGAGATAAAGTCACCGGGGCAATTTTAGAGTATGCCTTTCCTGGCACGTAGTAGGTCCTCACTCATTTTCCGAATAAATGCACATCTAAGCGAATGGATGAAATTTCCTCTATAAAGCTCTCCAAGGACCCCTGTAGCTCTGAGGCTCAATGATTCTATGTGATTCTATAAAATTCCCACTTCCAGACTGTCTTTTGAGGCTGGCGGGGCAGACATACCAACTCAAATAGCAGTAAATGTGCAAGTGATTTTATACCTAATTGACAAACTAAAATGTAGATAAATCACCAGGACCAGATGGTACTCGCTGGAGAGTAGTGAAGGAACTCAAGGGTGAAATTGGGGAATTGTTGGCCAAAACGTATAAGTGCTCATTACAAAGGGATGCGGTGCCAGCAAGCTAGAGAGGGTGGCTGTGCCTCCACAAAGGACCTCGGGAACTGTTGAACAGTGAGACTGGCTGTGAACCAAGCAAGTTAGCCAAATTTAGAATGACGAGTAGCATCACGAGCAAAACCAGCATGCCAGGGAGGAAGGCTACTTGGTTCTGTAAAGGGAACTTATTCCTGGCCAAATCCTTTAGAATTATGTGCAGAGACACATATGGAGTGACTGAAGGAGTGAAGGACGTGCCATCCCGAAATATGTTGGAGTGATATGTGGATTATTTTGAGTTACAAACATTGGAGAAATTGTAGTTTCAGAAAGGGTTAGCTGACCTGCCTTTTCTCACATGCAGCAAGCCATGAAGATTCCTCCGGAAGGGATGCGTATCTCCCTGTGCCGGGGTGAGAAAATAGCCCTTGTCACTAGAGACTGGGAATTGGGGGACTGCAACGGACCTGAATAGATATATTTAATGAAGTAACCCTCATCTTCCACTAGCTTTACAGCACCCCTGTATATCTTTGTAGTGAATCCTCTTGAAATTTATTACTCCTAGCCAAATCTTCTCTGTCTTGTCATTTCTTCTCAAATGTATTGTTCCTTGTCTAAAAAAGTATAAAAGCATCTTCCTATGGCCACTTCTTTGGACTTTATTATGAAGATCCCCATGTACATGTAAAACTAATAAAATGTGTATACCTTGCTTTTCTTGATATGCCTGGTGTCAGTTTGGTTTCTAGCTCCAGCCAAAGGCAACATGTAAGAGCTAAAGGGGACTGGAGTTGATCTCTGGCATGGCCAAGGGGAGCCGGTGAAGGAAATGAATCTAGGCTCTTAGAATTGTATGCTAAAGTCATTTAAAAATGTAAAACAAACCACAGCACCCGAGATCAGCTGTCTTAGAAGAAATTCTGATTTAATATCAGAAACTATATGGGACTAATAATACAGTCACAAAGGTTGTTTCTACTTCTCAAAAATACCCTTGAAAAGTTGATCTTTACAAAAATAACTGTGAAATTGGCAGAGTTTTTTTTTATTAGTTGTCATTTGAGAAGTGACACAGAAAATAAATGACTTGCCCAAGTCACATAGCCAACAGGTAGAATATTTTATTCTAAAACCAGAATGATGGTTTCCTAACTCCCAGTTACATGTTATCTCTTAAATGAGACGTTTGAGAATTTGATGCCTATGGATCATTTTATTAAACATTTTTATTAATCACGGGAAGTGGGCATATCAGTCATCCATTAACACAACAGTGCTATATAACAAATTACCTGAAAAGTTAGTGGTATCCAACAATCAGCGTATATTGCTTATGCAGCAAAGGAGGCCACAGCTATGTTCACGTCTGTGGGTCAGCTGGAGGGCGACTCATTAAGCTAGGCTCAGCTGTTTCGGCACTGCTGTTCCACGAGCCTCTCATTCTCCTCCTGGAGACAGCACTCGAGCCTGGACGTGTTCTCAAGGTCAAGCAAAGGCACAGAGCACATGTGGAAATACACAAGGCTTCTTGAGGCCCCGGCTTGGAGCTGGCACACCATCAGTTCCACCTCATTCTATTGGGTACGACATGCCACATGCTCGACCCCAGAGTCAGGGGCTGGGGCATTTATCCTGCCCAGGGAGGGAGGCCACTGCCATGTTACATGGCAACAGGTGAAGACTTGGGGGCATTGCCACAATCAACCAGAGAAGGCAATCACAGTGCTGCCTCTGAGCTCATAAATGGCTCTAAGCTATGGGTGAGAGTTAAATGCTAAGCAGACAGGTGGATTCCACAGGATGAGTGCACCTTCTGGATAGGTGGTGTTGACTGAAAAAGCCGTTGTGACTCTGTAAATTTAGAAAGGAGACTTCATTTCTTATAAAGGGTTACAATCTGCAGGCTGAGCATCCTGGCAGGTGGGAGGCATACATAGCCTTGGCAGAAGCCCAGACAGGCACTTAGAGAGGGAGGGGTAAGACAGGAATTTATGCTGAATAGTTGGCCAAGTATCTGTATTCAACAGGTTATAGGAGGAGCTATCAATACTCATGAAGGAGACCCACACACGTGAGTATTAGGTTTACATGCAAGTAATGTACAAACAACTTGGGGTGGAGATTCAACATTTAAATACATTATAATTTTAGGTCCTATACATGAAACAGTGAAATGTAGGGCACAAGTCCATGAACTGAGCATCTTCAGGAGACCTGCCTGCCAGAACCAGTCTGTAGCTGGCAGTCCTTTATTAAGGAGAAACTTTTTGTAATGTGAAATAGCTGTTGTGTCAGAACCACAAAAACAGAAGGGAGTATGGGGTCAGATGAAGGAAGTGGAGGGGTCCTCTGGCCTTCTTGAGCTGGCCTTTGATAAAATCTATAATAGTAACGACTAGTAAGGGGAAGGGGTGAAAGCAAGTGGGATGTGACCATCTGCTTTCATCCTCCTATGGCTGGGAACTCTAAAATTTGGAGTTTTTAGCCAATGGAAGGTCCATTAGTCTCTCGGAGAGGTTTAAGACTTTTATTTCAGTCCTAAGTGGAAAAAGAAAAAATAAAAAAATGTTAGCATATGTATAATCTAAGATTAGGTTCAGCTGAAAGTAATCAAACCACCCTAAATAAGTGGCTTAAACAAGATGTAATTTTCACTCTTTCACACGTAGGTATAGAGCATCCTGGGCTGGCTTGGTGGCTCTGCTTCCGGAAGCTTTTAGGTTCCTTCAGGTCTCTGCCTCACCGTGCCTAGGATGTAGAATGCTGACACAAAAATACATCTCCACAAACTTGCTTGCCATTTGAAAAGGCCAAAGCAGCCAAAAAGCGCCTGTCTCATTGCCACCTTCTGAGTCTCACATGAGTACATCTAGTAGGGGTGGGAGACCGAGTTTGCATCCAAGATCCTAGCTTCAAGGGAGTCTGGGAAAAGTAACTTTAAGCTTTCTAGGCTTTGCAGCAAAGGAAAATACTGGAAGTTGAGAATGAATGCTGAGAGCCAATTAACTGAATGCACCACACTCTGTAAAGGCAGAGGGAACATTCCAAGAGGAGGAAACTGTATTTGCCAAGGATGGGGTTACAAAGAGTACCATAGGTTTGAAGAATCATGGCCCCTTGGCAAGACTGTGGAGGGCCAAGAGCTCAGACAACTGCTGCTTCCTCTGCCCCCTCCTCACCTCTACAGCAGAGCTTGTTCCAATGGGAACGGGGTGGGGGAGTGGGGCAGGGGGAGGGTGTGGACCTCGTGTGGCCAAGTCATCTATTATTTGTGCCCTAGGGATTAGGGGGAGAACAGATAGAATTAGGGAAATGAAAGACTAGGAGTTTTATCCCTAACCCACGTGGGCTCCATGCACCTCGGAGAGGAACAAATAAATACGGAGGCACATACATTATTAAGTGTAATTACATTGTTACTTATAGGTTCAATTAAATACTCCGTACATTTTTATAACGTAATTTAAGGTGTCATGTGTGTAGCAAGGGCATTAACCTTTAATCATAGTTCTTTCTCTTGGAAATGTAGTAATGACCCTATTAATTAGTAATGAAATGATTAAATAGGAATAGAAGCTATCACATGATGATTGCTCTCACTTGATCCTCTCCCTAGATATAAATGTGACCTTTTGATCCTCCTCCTCCCCAGAGAACACACATCTCAGGGTGTGGGGTGCGGGGGTGTGAGGGGGAATGTGGAATGTGCGGCTGCTTCTCTTCCTCCAGGACACAGGGTAGAAAGGGACAGGAGGACCCTGCCTAACCTGAGATAGGCAGTGTCTCATCTTGAGATGCTTGTTTGCTCGTTTAGTTACTGACAGTTGCCCCCTCTGGGGACCAGTATTTCGGATGAGAGCGATATGTGGTTCTGAATAGCATGAAGTCTTGGCTGAAATCAGCCCAGCCCTGACCCTCTCCTTTTCTACTCATTCCTGCTCCGACCTCCCAGGGCCTAACAGGCGTTTGGAGAACATGTTCACCCCAGAGCCTTGGCTGTCTGAGGCCCACACTCAGGGCTGCCACACCGCAGTCGTCCGTCCACGGTCCCCTGCGGTTCGGCCCGGGTTTACTGGGCTCCCACAGGTGCCAGGCATCACGAGACGAGCTGAGGGAATGAAAGCAAACACCACTGCCCTCGGGGACCCTGGCAGATTCAGGCACAAACCGTGTTGCAATGAGGGATTGATAATGACGACACTAGAGAGAAGAGCGGCGTCTAGGGGAAGCTCAGAGGAAGGGACCCTGCTCAGCCTGTGGTGATGTCGGGGACGGCTTCCTGTAGAAAGTGACACCCAAGTGCAGTCTTTTAAGATAAGTTAGCAAATCAAGAGATGGGCCAGGGCAGGTGTTCTAAGCACAGGGCATACCCCGCAGACAAACAGCCCCCCGTCGCTCCTCCGTATCTTTAGTCCGGCACAGTAGCACACAAGCTACTGCACAGCATGGAGCTCACCCGTGCCCGCGAAGATCGCCCCAGACGGTGCTCCCTTGGCCCCCACCCCAGTTCCTGACTCCCGGGTCTGGCTTGCGTCTAGCATCTCATTCTGGAACCCGTGGCCTTGGTGCCTATGTCAGGGTTCTCTGGTCACCTTGGGGTCACCTTCAATGATTCCCTCTAGCATCAGCTCACTCTACCTTCAGCTTCTTCATGTGATACACCTCCAGCCCCTGTCCCCTTGAGCTCCATGTCTAGCGTGGGCACCCCAGTGAGTCCAGCTAGCTCTGTCCAATTTGAAGAGGTAATTAGGAGCAAAACACAGAGTGTCCACATCCACACACATTGTGCTCCGAGGCTATCCAGCCACCTAGCTGCCCCTCTTCCCCAGCCTGTACCTGTCATGACTCCTTGGCCCCACATATCTCTGGCATATACCTTCCTTTCTGTTCTTCAGGACTGGTGAGACTTACAGAGTGGTTCTGGTTTGAGTTAAAATATAAGTGCAGCAGTTTCAACTGAGAGACTAAAAAATGATGGCTTAAATAATGTAGAAGTTAATTTTTCTGTTACTTAGACATCTCCATGAGTGGTCTGGTGCTGGCAAGGTGGCTCCATGGTCACTAGGAACACAGGCTCTTTTTTATCCATATGCAGCCCCACTGGGGGTTCAAGATGGCTGCCCAGCTCTGTCCTCCCAGGGAATGCAGGGCCATTCCTTTGCAGCACATGGTGAGTAATTTGCTCACACATCCTAGGTCAGCTCTGAGTCCTAAGGTGCACAGAGGCTGGGAAATATATTTTGGGGGCCATGTGCGCCCAACTATGCATTTTATGTAAAAAGGGAAGAATGGGTTTGGGGGGACAAGTGGTAGACTCAGCCATAATCTTTATGAATCTACAACTATGGTCTCCCAGGACTGATCAGGATGCCAGGAGGCTTGAAGAAGTTTAGGAAGAAGTTTAGGAAGTCCCAGAATCTGAGCTAAACCCTGTGCTAGGCTCTCTGGGTACCCAGGCATAGGGTCCTGGGCCCAAGGTGTCTATAATCTCCTTAGGGTTTAGAATGGCAGCTGGCAATTGGACATATGGATAATTGTTAGCTTTTATTCATTAACGAGAAGAAAAACAAGAATAACCACTCTAAATGTTTAGAAAAGGCTCTAGCTACCTAGGAAGAGGTTATTCTTGTGGGTAATTGTGATCAGGGGGATGGAATTTCAGATGATCCTTGAAGGATGGGTAGGATGTTGGAAGGTGGTAAGGAGCCCCTGAAGGATTCTGCAGGAAAAACTGGTTGGCAGGAAGGGATGGTGTCATTCCAGGAGCTAATGGTGTCTTAGATTCCCCAAAAGCAGGTGCTGGGAAAAGAGGTGTGGGCAGGTAGTTTACATGGGAAGTGATGCCTGGGAGCAGGAGAGAAGGACCAGGGAGGTGAACCAGGAAGTGGGGTACCCTGTTAAGGATGTGCTGCTCAGTTGGCACTGCTATAAGTACCTTGTCACCAGGCCATATGCAGTCCCTCACACCTACACCACACGGGCCAAGCGTGTTAACTCCCCCTGGAACTGCCAGGTTGTACCTACAAGAATGCCCGGTGGGTCCCTTCAGGTACCCCATACCTCAGCATCAGGAAAGGCCCAGGGGAGGAATGCAAGGTGTGCAGTGGAGGCCAGATGAGGCACTGTCTGATTGCACATGCATGAAGGTGCTCTAAGCTTGTGGGAACAGGTCACCACAGTTGGAACTGGAGGAAGTGGAGGAGGCAAAAGGATGCAAAGTGGTGTCCAGGAGGTCTGATTCCAAAAGCTAGAGGGCGTCTCAGTGTCTGTAGACAGACGAGGGTAATTCAGCTTATGCAGACAGTGAGAGCAAGAAAAAGGGGAGGGGATGGAGGCAGCAACAGAGGAGGGGTATGGGTGTGCGTGTGTGTGTGTGTGTGTGTGCGCGCGTGTGTGTGTGTGTGATGTGCTGCCCCTCCATGATTTAGAGTGACCACCTCCATTGGGAAAGCTGGAGTGTGTGACCACAGGGATGGAAAGGGTGGAATACTGGGGTGCTGTGCCCCTCCTGGCACATGTCCAGAGATCAGGGGAGCCCTAAGGGACAGAGGAGACAGGGCTGGCATTAAAATCCAGGAATAAATACTGACTGGGCAGTAGGTGAACATGTAGGGTTTTCTGATATGAGGACAGGTCAGGTTTCCTTTTGAGGCTCAGCTTTGTATCCAAAATGGGTTGGACCTATGCTCCATTCTTACTTCAGAGCCATTGACATAAATTTTTCAGAGTTCTTGAAGCAAATACAGTCAGGAGGTGTAAGACTTGGACAGCATCCAGGAGGCCATATGTCTTGAATGGATGTTTTATATAATTACACTGATACGATTTGCAAGGTGGTAGGCAAGTGTCCACTTGGCAGGAACAACATTCCACGCAAAAGTTCGGAAGTTGGAGGAGGAAGGGATGGCATGTTAGTAAGAGCTAACAGTGACTGCACATTTTCTGCTGTCCAGGCACTGTTCTCAGCCCTTTATACGAGTCCATTTGCTTAATTCTCCCAACAATCCCATGGGGAAGGTACATCTGGGAGGTGTGCCTGGGGGGAGAGGCCAGCATGGAAGAATCAAAGAATTGGATTTTAGCCTGGATTGAGTCTTCAGATGGTTGATGGGCAACTTGTTTCTTACCTCTGGGTCTATTTCCTAATGTGCACAATAAAGACAGGTGCGCCAGTTATGCATGTCAGTAATCCTTTCTAGAACATTTTCCAGAATATCTGGCTCATTGTCGGTGCTCGGTTCCTGGTACCTCTTGATTTTTGATACATAAATATTGATATTTCCAGGCTTTTTCGATGTTTGATTGGAAGAGGGAGAAATGTTTGAAATTGGAACGATGCTGAACTCCAAAATATATGGCTTGCCTGCAGCACTTTATTTATTTGTCAATTACCTGTGGAATACCACACTGCTTTAGCCTCAGGGAAGGCAATACTGAGCCAGGCAAAGTCTCTGACCTCACAGAATTTAGCCTTTATGGAAGGTGTCATTAATCAAATAGCTTGGTATGTACATGAAGCATTGAAAACTGATATGTTATGAAGGCAAAACTCAGGAGTCATGGGAGGGGACTTAGAGGAAACTGGTCCGGTGTAGAAGGGGTGGGGGATGGTGGGTGCTCAGAGAAAGGGACATGGTGGCTGAGAGCTAAAGGGAGAATGGGAGATACCAGGTAGAGGGGAGAGAGGGCATTCCAGGGCCAAGGTCATATTTTTATCTCCACCAAGGGTGGAGTTGGGAAAAGGAGGGAGGATGAGAGTGGAATTCAGATCCTTGTTCCCAAGTGTGTGTGGGAAGCCATTGAATGGGTTTAAGTAGCTTGGAGGGTTAGCACTATTTTTAAAATGTCACTCTAGTTTAAATGAGGAGAAAGACTAAAAGAAGGGCAGTCAGATACAGCAAGACTTTGCAAAGCTTTGGGCAAGACCCAATTGTGCCATCTATCTTCTTTTTGTCTCTCTAGACTCTCTTCTCCACATTTCTATGCCACGGAGGCAGACCTGGACTCCACCAGTGGACTCCTGTCCCCTCGGGCTTCCACTTGGGTTTGGCCAAGGGAGAGCTAAAAGAGATAGGAGGGAGGGAGGAGAGGATGGTCAGGGTATTCATCCTTCATCCCAAGTCCTTGCAGGCAGGCTGTGTCCCCTGTTTCCTTAACCTAAGGTCACAATTTTGGATTGGAGGTTTGTAAATTGTCCCTTTGTTAACATCTTGACCAATACCCAGTTTGAGTATGCCATCTGTGTCCCGCAGGGCCCTGACAGTGATGGCAGCTTGAACTAAGGGGGTAACTGATACTGCAGAGAAGTGGACGGATTCAAGAGACAGGAGGAGTGCGAGTTCCGTTTATCAGCTGGCTTATGTTGTCATTTTCAAATAAATATGGAGCTTGATTCTTTTGTCCATTTGGGTCCTGTGGGAAGCAGAGACCAAGATGGAAGTGAAGATTTTGGGGGAAAATTCCTGCGAAAGATGAGGGGAGAGGAAGCAGGTGTAGCCAGGGGGAATCTTCAGACTATGATGGATGTCTGATCCCTGAGAAAGAAAAGTGAGGAGGAAGGAGAAGCAGGTGGGAAGCACCTGGGACTGTAGTGCAGCCCCCAGGTGATGGGGAGCCCTAGAGCCTCCCTGGTAAAGAGGTCCCACACCGGGCAGAAATGGCCCAGCTCTGGTATGCCTGCTGTGTCCTGGCATGAGCTGGGAGCAGCCTGGGGCCTCAGTGTGAACCCTCCCATGGATTCCTAAGGCAGACTTTTGCAGCAGATTCTAGAACTTGAAGGGAGACCTGAGCAGCACACTGCCAAGACTGCCACAGTTCTCCAAACATATGCTCCTTGAGGGCCCAAAATAGCACCAGGCATATCACAGGAACTCAGTGGGCCCTGGCATAAACTCCGGAATGAATGTGCCCTTACATACCTACGGTGGGTGGGGTGGGAGGCTTATAGCTAGGGAATGTCGTATAAAAAAGTTTGTGGAAATGGTACCTCCAAATCAGTATTTAATTTTAAAATCCTGCCATCACTTGTTGCAACTGGTTGAAGCTGATCTGGCTGTTGTCAGCACCAACTTATGATTACCCACGTGGGCTGAGAATGACCCTGTGTAAACCTTGTCTTCCCCCACTGGAGGTCAGTCGTGCACATTCTCCTTGGTGGCAATGGGGATCAGACAAACCTGGGTTTAAATCTCAATTTGCTGCTGCTTAGTTATGAGCTCTTGGACAAAGCTAACCTCTCTCACACTCAGATTTCTCACTATAACAATAATTTATTGAGCACCTAACATATTCCATAGTCCATTCTAGGAGTGTTATAAACCCTAGACAGCTAACCTTTTGGCAGATGAGGAAATAGGCCCAGAGAGGTTAAGTGACTTGCCAAAAGTCAGACAGCTCACAAAAGATGGGACCAGGAACCGAACCAAGGTTTGTTTGGTGACAAAGCCTATTCTTACTGCCTCCCTGCTGTCTCCAGATAGATTCAAGACAGAAAAGATAGAATCCAAGACTGTGAAGCCCTCCATGGATTCCCAATAGCATTTTCTTGCTTTATTGACCCTTTTCTTCTCTGTCTTTGAAAATGTGCCTGGCACAGGGCAGGACATGGTGAATGTTGCTCACCTCTCTTTTGCTCCCCATTCGTCTCTCTCCTGTGGTTCCTCCATCCTCCACTCACTTCCTCACGAAAATCTTCATTCCTTTGCCCCCTTCATTCTGCCAGTTTCCTTAACACCCTCAACCTCCGCCCCTCCTCTCCCTCTGCCCTCCCCCTTGCTGGTCCGAGCTCTTCAGACATCTCATTAAAGTAATTGTTGACCTGATCTACAATTATGCTTCACAGGAAACCCTGGGGCCTTCAAAACAGACTCAATCTATTCCATATAAATCAAAAACAACTCCCAAGAGAGCAGTTTAATAGCCACAATTAACAGAATGCTTCTGAGCCATCCATGGGAGATGTTCTAGCCCAGAACTGCCCACCTCCCTGGCATTGGAGTTCAGAGACATCAAAAGTTCCCTCAAAAACGAAGTGGTTTCAGGGTTTTAATCTCATTTTCCTAGTAAATTATCTGAATGAGAGGCTTAAGGGGTGAATTTTGTGAAAAGGGTTCCCTTGTCCTTTCTCTCTCTCCCCGCTCTGGGCATGAGGACCACCCCACTCAGGGCTGGCCACTTTGGCCTCTCTCTCTCTCATTCCAGTGTGGAGTTCAGTTTTGTTCACCAGCATGAGCCACGTCTGGCTGTGAATATTGCACTGCATCAGCGGCAATGCCAGAGAATCCATTTTCTCTCCATCCACTTCCTCCCTCCCTGCCAACCTCAAGAAACCCTTCTTCCCCTTCCATAGAATGGCCACCACACAACTTTCCTTAATGGAAGCTGGGAGCACCAGTATTGCTGGAAAGCTTCAGAGTGGGTGATCTAGCTACTCATATTACAGTGCAACCACGTTCACTGCCCTGTTCAAGAGCAAGCCAATACACTGAGACAGCAGAGGTTACAGCAGAGAGAGAGTTTAATATTGCAGGCACCATGTGAGGAGATGGGAGAGATTTCTCAAATCCATCTCCCTAAGAATTTCGGAGAAAGTTTTTAAAGTTGGCCTGGCAGGCAAAGGGCTCAGCAATGGTGTCTGCTGATTGGCTGGGGATGATCTCATAGGGTTGATAAGTAGAAATTGTCCTCTTGTACCAAGTTCCTGGGTGGGTGTCCCAAGACCGGTTGAGTCAGTTCCTTGGTATGGGCCACTGGTCTGGGTGGGTCAGCTGGTCCACCAGAATGCAGGGTCTGGAAGATATCTCAAACACTAGTAGTTGATTTTAGAAGGGTGATATTATCTATGGAAACAATGAAGACAGCTAAGAATAGTAAGCCATTATAGGAAAGCAAGCTAGAGAGCAGTGGCTGGTTTGATATATTTTAACTATACCTAGACCTTGGCAAAGTTTAGGACCCTACCAAAGTTCTCACCTGTGGCCCTTTATTAATTTTATAAAGGGTGGTTTCACTCATTTTACGGAGGATTCTGACAAGAATATGGATTCCAGAACCCTCTGCCAGTCACTCCTGGCCCCTGAGCATATAATTTTTCAAGGTCCACCTGCTGGAAGGCTTGGGTTACCTCTTGGGCAGGTCACCACTACCTGGGGTTCTATGCTAATAGAACACTTTTTATAAAACTTTATCTGTCCTTCAAGTGAGAATAGCTCATAAATAGTCTATGACAGTGGTTCTCAAAATTGAGCAGGCACTATCATCTAGAGGGCTTGTTAAAGCAAGTATCTGATGTTGAGGTGAGACCTGAGAACATGCATTTCTAAGAAGTCACCTGGTGACATTGATGATGCTGGATACCAAGTTTTGACCTTGCTATTCAAAGTATGTTAGCAGTGCCAGCAGCATGGGTATAACCTGGGAACACAATAATCAGACCTCGCCCGCAGACCTGCTGAATCAGAATCTAGTTTAACAACATCCCTAAGTGATTTGTGTACACAGGAAAGTGTGAGAAGTATGGGTTTGGAGGAATGTTCTTGAGGTTCCAGGTAAGAATCACATTGGGAATAGTGGAGAAGGACACTGTCTGCAAACTGCCAGGGACATGACAGGAATCCAGTGTCTACAGAACTGATTCCCTATGGCTCCAACTCAGCTGCCATCCTCTCTTCCCACACACACCACAGCAATCACCATGAGTAATTACCTAATTACCCATCTCCGCCAAGGCCCCAGCTCAGGGATAGATGTTTTCCCAGTGAATTTTGCCAGGAGAGCAGACTCTGCCTGTTGGTCTCAGGCTTCCTGTTAGCATGTCTGTTCCCCCATGCACAATGACCTGCCACGCTGCCCCAGGCCCACAGTTGCTTGTCGGTTTCTCCTTGGGGAAGGAGGTGGGCAGCCATTATGCCCCTTGCCTCCCAGAGTCTTGTTCCAGAACCTAATTAGAGATCAATAAGATCGTTTTATCTTACTGTCATTATGCAACAGTTGTCACGATGCAAAGTCATTATGCATCACAAAAATCAATTATTTATGTTATTTCTCTGCAAAGGGATGGGAATCACCTCCTCAAGTGACAAGAACACAAACACATCAATCAGCCTCTTCACCCTGAGCCACACAATGCCCTCTTATGTTCAGGGCTCTGTCTCTAACAGGTGCATGTGGACTAAGAGGAAAGGCATGTGTGCACCTCTAATGGATTAAGGACATTTACCAACACCTGTTTAACTTCCCAGCAGTTCCCAATATGCCACTGTTGCCAAGGCTTTGTTCCACATCTGTGCTGCATTTACTTTTTTCAGCTAAAGTGATTGATAACAGCTAAACCTTATTGAGATATATATTTTTTATCTGAGAATATTATGACAGGTATAATAGGTTAGTATTTACTATGCTCTAATCACTACGTGTTTTCTATGCATTAACTCTTTTAACCCTCGTGATAATTCTGTCAGGTACTAGTATAATTATAATCATCCCCATTTTACCTGAAAAAAAGCTGAAGCCTAGAGAAATTATGTAATTTTCACAAAGTCACATAAAGGTCACATGGCTAGTAAGACAGAGCCAGGATATAAACTCAGAATCTACATTTGTAAGCACTATACTATACAGTCTTCAAGTTCCCAAAGTTTACTAATAGGTATGTCAGGTAGGACTTGAACTCAAATTAAGGATGAGGGAAAAGAGGCCTAGGTCTTGAAATCTCTTTACTCTCTATCAATCTGGTGAGCTTTATGGAGTTGGAGCCATTTCTACAACCCAAGGAATTCCAGAACTTTGTCATCACATGACCCAACTCTGATACAACAGGTAAAACACTGACAACACAAATTGTTTGACATATTTCCAGCCATCTCCTCCTCTTATCCATCCAAGAAACATATTACGTTTGTATCACATTCTTGACATACAGTTGAAGAAGTCATTTTACCGCCCTTGCAAGCACAAGTAGTGATGTAAATCAATAAGATAGCAACTAAATGCAAGGCAAATAAAGCAGGTGTTAGGAGAGATGCAAGTGATGCTATGATAGAGCAAAAAATAGAGCAAGAGTGTGAGGTCCACTAGGGAAAAGACCAACCTTGGCTGTCTCGATTCCCTAACCAGGAATTGATTTCTGCACCTCAAAGTGCTGGATTAACATTTGGTGAACAGGTATAATCAAACTAGGAAATCAGAGAAGGCTTCCACAAACACTTAGTATATCTCAGCTGAATCTCAAATTGTGGCCAGAATTTTAATTTGTAGAGATGAAAGAACATTCCTGGTTGAAGGAACAGCAGGAGTAAAGGGAGAAGACAGGAAGTCAGAAAAATGAAAGTCTTTGAGAGGAGTGAATTTGATAGTTATTTTGATTAGGAAACAAGTGATGATTAGAGTCGATTTTCAAATCACTACTACTACCAGTAAAAAGGCAATTAACCACTGAGTTAAACTGTTTTCCTTCAGGAACATTTCTGATACCAGGTTGAATATCTATTTTATTTTTTTTGAGACAGGGTCTCACTCTGTCATCCAGACTAGAGGGTTGGTGTCTTATATCAAGCTCACTTGACACAGTTCACAGAACACAGAGAGTCACTTTCTCGCCAAAAGCCTTATTGTGTTCCCACAACCTTATCTAACTGCCCAGACTCGCCCTCTGAGCTCCTGAAACTTTCTCATTCCACACCCCAGTTCCTTCCTTTAAAAGGCTTCTGTCCTACCCTACCATCTCACTCGGTATAGGGGACAGCTGAAGCTAAGCCCATAAACTGTCCCAGATGAGTTGGCTGATAAAGGATACCCCCCCCACACACACACACACACATCTGTGGCTCATTCGTTTAACAAGTAGGAAAGGGGAATACTGTGAAAATCAGGAGTAAGCATCCCCCTCTTAAAGTCTGCATTTTCCTTTCCAAGAAATGCTGCTTATTCTGAGGGGGCTGCTGGAAAAACTCAAATCCAAAGGAGTAACTAGCAGAAAATATTAGGATAAAAATGACATGGTAACAGAAGCAATTTCTTAGAAACTTTTCAATACCAACTGTTTATTATCATGCCAGCTTCTCCAAAGAAATCCTGGGGGTGCCTGTTAAAACCGCACACCCCCCGGCCCTCTCCCAAACTAGACCTTCTGAATCATAATTTCTAGAGGCCAGCCCTGATGACTCGAGGATTATACAGGCACCTCAGGTCATTCTTAACAACAGGGAAGTTGGGCGAACACAGAGGGTAACTATGCTTTCTTTTTGTGAGGAGACCGACCATCGTTTACCCAACCGAGCAGGCTGCCTCACTTCCCGCGCGTGGGCTGCACATGGCGGCAGTGAAAGCCCCACTCCCTTTCGCGCCTAGTGGCCGTGAACAGACCGGAAAGGAGTGGAGGAGGTGGGAGCTAGCTACTGATTGAAAGCAAGCGAGCCAATGAAAAACCGGAGGACTGGCTGCTCACCCAGGGTGCTTTGGGGCGTGGCGTGTGGGCGTGGCCGTAGTCTCCACAGTGTATAAAATCTCCGGAGTTGACGTAGGGAAGAGCACAGCTGCCCCAGCTCGCGGTCAGCGTGGGGTTGCGGCTACCGGAGGTTGAGGTGGCAATAATCTCTGCGGGCGGGGGTTGCTCTGGGTTGGAAAGAGAGTAGTGGGGGAAAAACCTGAGAGGGTGGGGGCTTTTAAAGGTTTTCTTGTTTTGTTCTCCTTTTCTAAAACAGAATTCTAGGACTAAGGCTTTGGGGGGCGAGATGGGAGTGGCTGGGATGGTTATCTCCAAAGAACAAGCCTCGTTGTATCTTCCTTTGCGATTCTCTCTCTCACCCTGCTGCGTAGTAGGCCACAAACTCTCTCCCTTGCCTTGCGTCTGTGGCCTGCGGGGTTTTAGTCAGTAGGGTGGGGGGTTGACTTCAGAGGTAGGAACCCTCATCAGGACTCACTGCTAAAGTCCCACCCTCAACTCTTCCTGCTTGTTTCCTTACATCGAGGAAGAAAAACGTCCTTGGTGAGTTTTCCTCTTCTCTCCACTCCAGAAAAATGCCTAAGATTCTCGTAGTCAAAGAAAAGCTAATCTCCACTCTGCTTGGGGAAGTTATCTTTTCTTCCAGGAATGACCTTTCTCTTGCAATGGATTATCCTAGGAATTTGGTCCTGCAAGTGCTGGAAAGGTTAACTCTACTAAACCCCTTACAGCTAACGTGGAGAACCTGTACAGATAACTCTGAGCCTGTGGACACGAGGGGATGACTCGCTGTCTTCTAACTGGCAGAAACCAAAAATTCAAAAGCTCCTGGCAGGCAGGGACTGCTGCCTGTTTCAGTCTCCTAGGGTGACAGTAGGACTTTCTTGCTTTTCTTAAGGTCTCTCTATTTCGAGTAAACCCTGTAGCCTGACTCCCGCAGCACTACGGTAGCACCTTCTCTACGTGCTGCCTAGTTCCTTAAGCTTTCTAGTACACTGCTTCAGGAATAAGCTACCAGAATTTTCCTACAAGGGTTTGTCCTGACAATTTCTTCCAGTCTAGTAATGGTAAACGGGGGTCAGGTGTGCTCTTGCAAGAGCCAGACAAGAGTATAAATCCAAACCTGGCAAAGCTGCTTAAAGGGAACTTGGAGACCCACGTGTCTTGTTTGAGCTGAAGAGAGTATCAATGTGGGCTGAACTGCAGTAGTAATACAAATCAGCCTTAGGAAACGAGGGCTTTCTTCCACGGGTGTTACTTAAATCCTTTCCCTTGGGATCTACCCCAGGGGAGTGATCAAGCAGGGATTGGACTGACTGGCATTGTTATAGAATCACAACTAAACAGCTCTTGGAAGCTTCTTGCTGGCCTAGGCCTGAGGTGCTGTACACAGATCGAGAAAAAACTTGAACTCACGCCACAGCTGTGCTCATTTGCGTTATAGTGATGAAACTGGCCTGTCATGAACTAGCTACCCGGATGAACGTTCCTTAGTCAAAAGTCACGAATGGGTGCTTGCACTGGTAGCTCCCAGGAACTGGCTTCTAGGTGCAGGCTCAATGAGTTATGGTGGTACAGAGACTCGGGTGTGGTAGGGGCCAGCAAATGTAGCTAATCTGGAAGGGCCTAACGTCAAACTCAAACTGAAAAGGCTCTGGAGAAGAAGTCTAAGTGTACAGGGGGAATTCTTGGTAGACGACAGATCACTTGATGTGGCTGGCTTCAAAACGGCTCGACCTGCTGAAGCAGGAAACTGAGTTGGGAAACAGTAGCTTTAAAGTAGGAAAGGCTAGTTGGCATGGTTAGCCCAGCTGAGCCAGTTCTGGACTAATGGGTATGAGGGCTTAAAGGAACACTCCTGAGGCATCCCTTCTGAAGGCTACTCCATGTACTTCAGAAGTGGTTACTTCTGTTCAAGTTGGAGGTGGGAGCGTTGGGTGTTGGGTTCAGGACTAGGACCACTCCTGGAGTGGAACCTACTGTTAACCAGGGTGTCCATCTGATCCTTCATATGTAAATGCTTTCTTAGGAGTGTAGTGTGACAGTAGCTGGGGTTGAGCTCACTTGGGTTATCTCTAGTTTTGTCACCTACTGGCTCTGAACTTGAGTAAGTTAATGAACCTGGGGGAAGTAGCTTAACTTGTCTTGTGACAATAACATAGGCACTGTTACGTTGTCTTATCACTTAGTACGTACCTAGCAAATGTCAGCTGCTGGATTGAGTTCTCCCACACTGAGCCCATGTGGTTCTGTTTTACTTGGAACCTGTGCTGCTTATGCAGCACGGAGCTCCTACCATTCATTGGTTGGTAACAAGTGTGTAGCATCTGACTGAGTGCCTTACACCACCTCCCTGTAGCCTGGCAGGCTCTTTAAGCCCAGCCACGATGCTTTGTATCTGCCTAGCGCTCACCTGCACAGACCTTGCAATTGGCCCTTATGAGCCTGTTCTCATCCGGAACAGTTTCTTCAAATGTCACATCTTAAGATGTGAAGAGTTTAACTTTGTAGCATTCAGTTTGGCTGGTGAAAAGGAATCTTGCAAGATCAAAGCTAGGCCAGTAATCCAGAAAGGCTCACCTAAAACTTTACTAGCTGTCCTAACACGACTAAATCCAGAGGGATGTTTAGAATCTTGTGGGTTTTGAGGAGTGTTTGCTAACTTAATCTATAGGTGCCACTTGCTGTAACCTTAAACTCCTGGCCTGGAAGTTGTACAGCCATGGCTGTATCTTGTACCACAACCAAGGGCTGCAAAGATATCAAGGAATATCTGGAAATAGTCAGCTCTGGCAGTAAGTTCCTGGGGACAGGCAAAGGACAAACTGGACACGTGGCGGTGCCATAAACACAAGTCTGTGTCTGAAACCTTATTTGCCTGAATCTACGGGGCCCAGCAGCAAGCTACATGGCATTGGTAGAGAACAGCTTCAGTTGGGTGATGCTGGGCTCTGTGCCAGTTCTGAGTCTGAAGCTCACATCAGGAGTCAGTCCTGAAAGGGTCTCAACCCCACCGGTAATTGTTGCAGATTCCCAAAACTGACCTCGACCAATACATATTACACAAGAATAGAGCCTAAAGAATTTCCCCACCCCTTGACCCCATGACTTCCTGGCCACCTGCGTATAGATTTTGCCTATGACTTCCAGCCTACTGAGCTGGCAGCCAGATTAGAATGTCCCAGGTACAGAGGCAAACCAATGAGGTTCAACTCACAGCTGTGAGCTATTGCTGATAATGGGTTAGCTAATCCAACTACTTTGGCTTCCTGTGTCCTACCTTATACCAGGAGAACTGAGTTGTCAAGTGACTCCAGGCATACAACACAAACGCGATCTTTCTACCGGGAAGCTGCTCATGACAAAGCCTGGCTCCCAAACTCTCTAATTAGACTTCGAGTGGTGGAGAAACGTGTGATGGACCACATGGCCAAGAAGATCAAGGTCATAGGCTTTTCAGGGCCGGGTGTAGCTTTGGCCTGGATTCTACTTTTTTGCCTTGGATGAGTTACTAAAGCTGTATGAAAACTCGTTAAAATGAGTGAAGTATCTCTGGGTCACGACGCTCTTAATCTTGATAGAAAGCTGGGCAGACTGCCAGACTGTAAGAAGCTAACTGCTGACTTGATTTCTCTGAATACCCTCCCCTGCCTAAGTCACTTGGTTGTAGCTGTGTAGATGTGTTTAGAGGTTCTACTCCCCTGCCTAGTCCCAATCCCCTGAGTGCAAACTGTCAAGTCGTGGCAGCATCTACCTCCAAGTTTGCTCCTGGTGTCCCTCTACTCGTCATTGAGTTAGCCTTCGGGTATTTCACTTATCCTGGAATTGGTGGTAGGTGAGTGGTGGTGTGGGGGAGGAATCCAGAGCTGGCTACTCAAGTGGAAGCCTCTGGCAGGAAGGCCTGGGGAAGCTCTGGCTGTAGCGGCTCCTGCTCCTCAGCCTGACTTGCTGCAGTCATCTCCTGCAGAAAGAGGGCCTAGGCTAGCTACTTCTGCTCTCCTTTTTGGGGTCCAGCAGGAGCTCCCTTTGTGGGTTTGGGCTGTGTCTTAGACTGGCTCATAGCATGTCTCGCCTTGCCTAAACATGGCAGCACCATAACACCAAGCTCTTAGTGACTTAGTGCGGGGATTCTCAGAAAAGCCTCAACAGGTAGCCTGGGGGAGAAATGGCCTCTTTAGAAGTCATCTTTTTGCAGGAAATCCAAGGAGTGCAAACCCTGCTCTCGACCCTGGACTGTTTCAGAATTAGGCTGTCAGTCACTGGTTCTCTTCGTCTCTCTGGGATGCCCCAGAATTGACCTTAGTGGCAGCTTTACAGGTGGGACTGATTGAAGTTTGTCTTAAAAGTAGTCTCCTGCAAGTGAGTCTCACTAGATGTGGAAAAAGCCAACTCAGGAGTTCAAGTCCCAAAAATCTCATGTACAGTCAAACTCAACAATCTCAATTCCACATTCTCAAGGAAACTATAACCAGAAAAACCTATGAGCAAATGGTCTCTGCATTTAAGCTGAGAAGCCCAGAGAAACTTTATCTATGTTCATAACTTCAGAACTAATTCACTTTTCTATCCCAACTCTAACATCAAGTTTCCACACTCCTTTTGTTTGGAAAGGGGCACTTCATGTTAGAGATGTTGCAGGCTTTCTGCCCATCTTGACTCTGATCTTGAGTTAACTTTTCATATCCAGACTGCCAGTGGCTTTTCTAGTTGTGAAAACTTGTTTAGGAAAGCCTGCCTTCATAGTCCTTTAAGATCCCAAAATTGTCCTGTATTTCATTCTAACTCCTACAAAGCATTGAGACACTGGGTTGTCAACCTTTACTGACTTGATGCTTATTCTCAACTGGACTTCCATTTTGTGTCCTGACATGTAAAGAGCTTAGAAGTTGTCACTCTGGACCTTTCATAGAAAACTTGAACAAATTGAACAGTTCTTTCCAGATCATTGGAGGACTTAGAGAATTTCTGGCCTGAACACTAGAGGGAGCAGGACTACAGAGCCAAGAGCAACCAAACCAGTTAGGAGCACTTAAGGGTGACCTGACAAATTGCTAGAGGCCATCTGGGCTAACTTGAGCTAAACTCTGGGGAGCCTAGTTGTAAGAAGCTACCTAAACTCCTGTGTTACCCCTGTATGGGGGGACTGAGGATGGAAGGGTCCAGGGACCCCCAAGAGAAGCAGCTTGACCCAACAGGGAAGAACCTCCAAGGGGAGAGTTAGCTGGGAGCCAAGAAACCTCAATCCTTGCAGCAAGGAGGGGTGGGAAAGTAGTGTATTAGCTTGAGGATCCATGAACCTCGCTTTGCCTCATTCTATCTATCCCAGCATTGTATGTGGCTGGCATGGGAGGGGGGAATAGGATTTGTGAAGGGAGCATGACAGGAATCCCTTCTAAAAGCTCCTTGTAGACCTTGGAGTGATCTTATTAGAGGTCTCTTTTCCTCTTGTGCTTCAGGCACTCCAGCCCCTAGTCCCCAACCCAGGGGGCTTCCACATTCTCTCCTCCTGCCTTGTCACAAGGGGAAAGGAGTTGAAGTTCCTGATCTCGACAAGTGCAGTTGGCTAGTGTTGCTAGAGCAGTCTGACTTGCCAGTTGCTAGTGCTCGGGTAAGCGGCAAGTAGGGCATAAGTCCTCAGTGTTGAGAGGAGTTATTCAAAGCTTAGGGCTAAACTCTCCCTTCTGGTTCACAGCTTAAACTACCTTCCAGTGCACTTGAAGTACTATTACCTAACCTGGCTACAGAGCTGAGCCCTCCATGGGTGAGACATGGTATCCTTAAATCCAGCCCATTAGTACCTTCCATGGTGAACTTCTGTTGTGACTCATGTGCTTGAGAATGAGATTTGGCTGATTCCTACTTAAATTGCTATACTTGAGCTTGCTGTTCAGTTTTAGAGCAAAGGGGCTTAACTGGAAAGATCCTAGTAAAGATTTCACCAACCTACCAAATTCACAGAAGTCAAACTCCTTTGAGTACCACTTGGTGGTATGGTGGAGAAAGGAGTACCCTGACAAGTGCACCATCCTATGAGCTTGTTC
The DNA here is from genome assembly GCA_008750895.1 of Mirza zaza. Classification (NCBI taxonomy): domain Eukaryota; kingdom Metazoa; phylum Chordata; class Mammalia; order Primates; family Cheirogaleidae; genus Mirza; species Mirza zaza. The sequence goes on from VSMD01047956.1 coordinate 32,717, forward strand.
AACTCTTGAACATCTCCTGCTCCTAAGCTGCTTCAAGCCTCCCTCTTTAGCAAGGTCTTCTAGACTTTCATTTGACACCAGATGACCCCTCCTCCTAGGCAAGGCTTAAAAATCAGCTGGCCAAGACTGACCAAGGAGCCAAAGACTTTTTTCTTTCACATGCCTAGTGACTGCTCCCAGCCAGGCCTGTGGTCCCATGCATTCATTACTTGAAGGAATCGATTTTTAGACTGAAGGTGATATGACTTCCAATAACAGTAAGATTCACCTTATAGGGGCACTGAAGACAAAAGCCAGTGCCAAACCTGTCCCCTTTTGACCTCTCAATAAGGGGATGCTATGGCGTGAGTCACAGAAGTAACCTTGTCCAGGATCCATAGTTCTCAGCTTCTCAGACACCTAAACTAGGATGGCTCATAGTCTGCCTTCACGGGTAAGGTTGTCTCTTGAAGGCTCTGGTGGCTCATGTTTGGAGTTCAGCTGGAATGAGGGGTGGTGGAGAGCTTGACAAATGTCATGATCTGACGGATCTCCTTAGACCTCCATTTTCTTACACAGAATTCACTGACTTAATACAGTTGGGAATAGACGTATTTCTTCACAGCACACCTGATCCATGCAAGACTTGTTAGGTTTTCTCCACTTCCACTTATAGGCAAACACTAACCTGTACATTATGTATGCTGGGTGCCTGTTTACACAAGTGGTCTTATAGGCCTTGTCTGATTCTGTATACCTCCCTACTCGTTGAATGACATCTAGGCTGACTCCTGTCACAGGTAATGCAGTTATCTTAGACTTTCTTGGGCAGTTATAGCATCCTTATGGAGGGACCTAACTCTTTTTCCTGGAGTTGCTTAGTTCTAGATTTCGGTTTCTTGAGCATCAAGGACTGCATGGGCATGTCCTCGTGCAGGTAGGCTCTCCTTGCCTTTGTTTACCGATAGGGCCCAGCATCAGGCATAAAGCAAGATTAGACATGAGGCTCTCGTGTGACTACCTTTGAGAACTACCTTGGGGGATACCCCCATCTGAGGCTGGGAATTCCTGTTCTGTATGTTCATGCTCAGCTGGAAAATATTCCAGCAGTCTTCTAGCTTAATTAGCTGCTCCCACCTTTTACACAACCACCTAGACAAAGATACAAGGAAAATGGCAAACTTGCCTACCAGGGTAATTGCTTCAGTGGGCAGATGAGCATTTGCATGTGACAGGAGCCCTCCAGGCATGCTTACAAGGAGTCAGTGCCCCTCAAAGGAATAAGTACAGACTAAACCTGCCTTGGCCTATCCAAAGGAGTGGGAGATTAGTTGCTGGAGACTCAGCTGTAAGGGATGGTTGTAAACTGGGACACGGTGGGGATGAGAACTTGTTACGGTCTTCTATCGTGGCTCTCTAACTCCAGGCCATAGTTACTAAATTCATAGACAGTCAGGCTTGCTGGTATTGTCTAGCTCCAATCACTGTACAAGTAACTGGCTACCATCTACGGGGTTGGGATGAATTGGCTGGGAAGGTAGCCTTTCAGGCATGTATGGGTTAAAGGGATGATATGAATCATCCTAGTCAAAGCGGGGGAGTATCCTCTCCAAAGGGAATGGTACCAGGCACTGGTGGCAGAGGCGAGACAAAGCCGTATGAGTGAACAGAATCAGAAGCAAAGCCACTGGGTAGACTAGGATGGTAGCTGAGGGAAAGATCGAGATAAATGCCTTAACAAAAGCTCTGGCAACACAGGGGCCTCTGAGGTACTCCTTGCCATGGTATTGGCTGTGCAGTAGTAGGATGATGGGTTTAAAAGGATCCTGAAGTACAGGAAATTCTCCAGTAGGAAACACTAATATCAAAGCTAACAGTGTGAGATGCCTTGAGGAAAAGCCCAGATCCACCTCTTCAGAGAAACCAGGAGCATTCTCTGTGCCTACTCCCTCAGCTCTGGGCATCTGAGAAGCTAAGGCTGGGCAGAAATAACCCCCTCCTTACCTGCTCACTTGTCTGCATGCTCTGCTGCTTGGCTGGACTTCCATCCCTGTTGACTTGAGCCTTTATTTACACTGAGCCTCTGCCTGCTGTCATCCTCTATCCTATTTCTATCCTGTTGACTAGAGGATCTGAACAAAGGGAACACCTCAATCTTGAATGACTACAAAGGTGGCTTTCAGAACTGGAAAGCACCACTTAAAGATGGCCTGAGATTTCTGTGGAGAAATGGGTTCTTTGAAACTGGCTGTACTTAGATGTACTTATGATGGCGCTCTCCTGAGCTCTTGCAAACATGCCCTGGACTTAGCCTTTGGCATACTTCCTTAAAAGTAGCTCAAACCCCAAGAAGCATCTCCCTCTGATAACCCTCCTAGAAACTTACTCTGACATCACCCTGGGGGAGGATGTGTGCTCAGTTGTCCACCGAAAGACCCATATGCAGTTTAATGGGTGCTCACCAGCCCCCATAAGTAGCTTAACATCAATTAAGATGCTCTATGAATAAGTCTTATGACTGAAGCTTTGATCTCCATATGGAGTCAACTTTAGGGGGAAGGGTTGACCATTGCCAGTGTACCCAAAGACTTGGGTTGCATGGGAGTTGGGTAACGAGCTGTTAATGCCTACTCATGCTTACACTCATGGCTGTTTGGAATTACATAAAAGATCTTATGTAAATAAACACTAGCTGCTTGATCATGCTTGATCGAGATTCCGAAACACTTGTGTCAACGAAATCCTGAAGTGTAGGGTACTAATGGATGGCAGGATATGTGCTGGAGTTGAGAGGGATTGAACTTGCCATGTTGAAGTCCACCAAGTGTTGGCACTAGGGAATTGGCAACTAATGGAGAAACCATAAGCCACATCTTCTGCCCTGACAACTTGGGATACCAACACCAGATACATGGTTTCCCCATAGATGAAGCAATTCGTTAGACATAACTAAATGTTCTCCAATTCTGATAGTACCTACCTGGAATTAGCATCAGATCCTACAGGATGCAAGGGCCTGGTCCCACAAGACAGCCTCTGCTTCAGATGCCACCTGCACATAAGTTGTCACTTTTGATCAGCTACAAACCCAGCTTCCCACTGCTCAGGTTAAATTTGTTAGAAATGGCTCATAGAATGCGAACATTCACTCTTGGCCATCTATTTCAAAGAAAGCTTAGTAAGCTGCCCGCATGTTGGGAGCCATGATGGGAGCCCTGGAGCAGAAAGTGAGTGTAGGGGAGGGGAGACTCGGTAGTGGTGTCAGCCTGAAGTGAGCTGATGCCTGTGTTGTCACTGTCCATCCAGGCCATGGTTGAAATCAAAGTATGGTTGAGCGTGTGAGTGGGATGCTGGACTTGTCAGCTACAAATTCTAAGGTTCTTCTGTTTAGGTAGGAAGTGAGATAGTGGCTGGGAGGAGTGGCCTTCAAGTGAGTTCACATTGAAATTAACCTAGAGGATTTCTTGGCACTGTAAAGTGTCTTAAGCCAATCACAAGATGAAGCTAGGACATTAAATCGCAATATAGATAGATTCATTACACAATGCCTGCTTCGAGGCATAGTCCTCAGTGGCAGACATCTGATTACTCATTAGCATTAGAACTGTTCTCAAACCTCAGTGCTATGCTAAATCACATGTACCTTCCTTCAACTTGCTTTTAATCTCAGAATAGCCTGAATAACTTTTCTCAAACAGTCCCCAGTACGGTAGCTTTCTCAAGCTGAGACTCTAGCACCTCTTAAACAGGACAATACCACCTCAATCAGGACTTGATATAGTGTCTTGGGAGCTAAGGGTATGTGGAAGCTGCACCAAGCCTGGAAACAGCATGCAGAGAACAACCATAGGCAAGGCCGATAGTGGTACATTCCACCACCGGGGAGGTCTTCCACTCTGCTAGCTCCAGGAGTGGCTAGGGTTTAATTGTTAGATGAATAATATTAGAGTGCCATCTCCAAAATGACTCTGCTCTGAATTCCCAACTGGCTGTTGGAGGCTTGGTTTGAGTCCGCTGGGTTCTAGTTTGGGCCCACTCCAGTTTAGTCTCTGGCAGGTGGAACCTGTAACCTGTCCTTCGTCTGGGAGTGTTGAGAATCTGAAGGGGATAGTGGTGCATCTCCCCACTCTTCCCAAGCGAGCTGGCTATCTTCTGATCCTCAACACACACCCATTCTCCACTCGGATCTGTGCTAATAGGGGTAGACTCCTGTGGACCATGTCACCTGGTCTTGCCTGAAAGCTGACATCCAGTTGGGTTTGTCCAGCAGAGACTGGCTAGGAGAACATGCAGGTTGGTGGGGAGAGGGTTTGAGTACTGCCTCCTACCTCCCCCTCAGCCTCAGAGCCACATCTTGGGTAGTAATGTCCCTACAGACCTACTACTCCTGCCACATGGGACTCTCTTGGTTCTAGCTCTCCATGAGCTCTCAGGTATCCTTTTCCTTCCTTTGGTCTTAGAGTTGGCAGTAATTTCTCATCACTGCTAGTCCATGATACCTCATTCTTCCTTAATCCTTCACATTCCATGATTTTCCTTCATTACATTCTTCCTTCAAACCACTTTTAACTGAACTTGTCAGTCCTAAGCTTGGCACAAGGCCCCCTGATAGCTTGTTTTCACATACCTGAGGGGGAGAAATAGGGCTCTTACTTGGTACACAAGTCTAAGCCTCTTGGCGCTTTGGGAGACGTGCCTGGTAGTCAGGGGGGAAGGGTGTTGGGAGTCCCCATCTACTGCTTCCAAATAACCGGTTCAGTAAAAACCCCGTGACATAAGTAAATGGACCAGGGATCGTATCAAACCACAGCTGATACAGGATCTGAATGTCAGTGTGCACAAATGCACATCTGCACTTCAACATAAAGCTAACCTTTTGAAGGTGCAATCCGAAGGTCAATCCTAGAAGGGGCAGTACCCTACTGAGTTCCTGATGCTGTGGTCAAGCTTTAGCTCCCTAATCAAAGATCATGAATCATATCCAGGTTGAGTGTCTAGTCACTACCCCCAGAGCGACTACAGGAGCCAAGAAACAGGGTTAATAGCCCTTGAGAGTCTGAGCTATAAAAGCATGAATAACTGCAGAGCAACTCCCATAGGTTTATCCAGCCTTTCTTCCAGGGACCTCCTCACTCCCTCCCAGTCTTGTTCCCTCCAGGCCCCAAACCACCCAGCCAAGTGATGAGTCACTGCCTGAGACTGTACATTCTTGTCTACCTTTCCCTTATCAGATGACCAAATACAATGAGTGTCTGCTCACTATAAGGAGCAGACTATAACTTGCTTTTGCCACTTCCAGGGTCACGAGGCTGAAGTGCAGCACCAAGCCATCTCTGGCTCTCACCAACACCTAGCCAAGCATCTCAAAATAGTCTCATTCCAGATAATTGAGGAAACCCTCAAGGCCTAGATATGAACTCAGTGTGTCATAGGTGATAACGGGACTCTAGGCCACTGCATTATCCTGTCACTTCCATTGTGCAATGAATTCCTGAGGTGTTCCTAGCCTTAAGCCTGAACTACCATGCACAAGACATCAGCTCTAGTTCCATGGTCATGTATGTTATCCCCTGTCCCCCTTCAGGCTTGTGATCAGGGTAAGATAACTTTTGAGCAGCTAGTAGTTCTGAGCTGTAAAACATGTTCTAGGGTATGTCTGCCTACCGCATATACCATCTAGGACCACTGAGGTCATAGCGCCCAAATGGGCAGGGAAGCTCGGACTAAATCCTGGACCTGCTGAAGGGCATCCGCCATTTCATCAGGCTGAACATTTTTGGCACTGACACTAGCCGACTAGTGTGGTGGTCGCCATAATCAAGACCATGGAGTCATCTGAGACCATAATGAAAGAGTAGGAAAATCCTATAGAACTTGGGATTAAGACAGTGGATGCATTCCTGCTTGTTACAGGTGAAATGTTGAATGGCTTTCAGGTCTCCCCAAGGAGGCTGAGGAATGAGTTTGCCAGGTCAATAGCCTCAAAGGGCACGAGGTGGCTGATAAGTAGCAGAGATGCCACCTTTGGCACAGGAGCTATGGCTTAGCTAACACTTGGTTGAGTTTGATACTTGAACTTTATGCCAAGACTCTCAAGCCATGGTATAACTTCTGCCTTACTCTTGCCTATGGGGGTCAGGGATTGGTTCTAGGGGATTCTACGTGACATTTCCTGCCAATGATGTCTTATACTCCATGGGTCAGGGAGGGGTTTTGTCAGTTGCTGTGTTTCTATGCTGATCAGGCACCCAGGGATCAGGAAAATGACCAGAGGAGGTCCACAGATCCCTTGGAGCCACTGTGAGATGGCCTTGGCTTCATCTTGCCGCTGAGCCTCTTTATACCCCTCCCCATTCTGTCATGGGGACTGACCTGGCTGGAGGTCCCTGTGACAAGTCAGTGTTCCTTCCACATTTGTGCAGTTACCGAGCTAGATGGGCATAGGCTTCTGTTGGAAAGGGAACATTTATTGCCTACTTGCTGTGACATTGAAGGCCTTCGAGGGAACAATGCATATGTAGCCACTCAATCCATGAACTGAGTCCAGCAACTGACTTGAATGTGGAAACTGGGTGAATAACTATCAGGCAGGGGTCAACTGGAGCATTGGAATCTGCGGGATGAGGATATGTACTAACATAGAACAATTCATCATAAGTCTATGCACTTGTGCAATCATAAGGGCTGGTGGAGCAAGCCCAAGATCCATAGAGCCTGCCAGGCAAGAGACCACAGGCAGTCAAACTCGGACATGGGCCAAAGCTATCAGGAAAGGAGGATCAGAAGAATTAAACTCAATTGCCCAAATAAGGGAAGCTATCCTGGACAATCTGTAAGCACCTTACTTGGTCAAGTGATCAGGGGCTTTGATCACGTCTCACGTGTCATCTAGACCAGTATTTGGCTGAATGATCAGGACTGAAGCCTAGCCATGTTGACACTGTAAAAAAAAAAAAAAAAAAAGCCTTGTGAAGATTTTTGGTATCTGATCGCCTCACCTGCTCTTGCTCTTTGTGATTATAAATTCCTGGTTGCCCAGCTATCTTACCCTTAGACACACAATGGCTGCTCAGCTGTTGTCCAGATTCCTGCAGGTCAAGACGATTCTACCTTGCTATAGTTGCCATGCCTACCACACCTTGGCAGTTCAGCACAGCCCCTTTGCCCCCATGACAGGGAGCCCCCAAATTCTTGGTAGCATCTCCTTTCATCTCTGGCCCACACAAGAGCCATGTCTAGGCTCTTCAGGGATGCCAGTAACCCTCACCAATGCTGTTTGCTATCCCTCTAGTCAAGTGAGATGTTCCAGGGAAAGTGATCAGGTGGCAGTTCTCTGGTCTCATCCATGCAGATATCGCCTTCCTGAGTCTTCTCACCCTTCTCAATATCTGCAAAAGATTCAGGCCACTGCAAGTATCGAGGGGGCATCTGAGCAGTGTCAGGAGTGTAACAAGCAATACTACCCAGCCTGCTCCGGACTGTTCCTGCCATTGGTCCCACACTTGTCAGTACAGTTTCCCAGGGGGATATCTGTCTAACCCCAGAGGACTTTACTAGAGCTCAGAAATACTGCAAATAGGCCGGTAGTGCTTTGCAGTATGAGGATGTAAGCGCTGCTGTACAGAATCTGCAGAAGGCCCTCAAGCTGCTGACAACGGGCAGAGAATGAAGCCTGCATACAGCAAGCAGTTCCATGTGTCTTGGGCGTAAAAAACTAACAGTCCATTTGTCTGTCAACATCAGTTTTAAGACTTCAGTTCCATTGACTATAACAGTGCAACCTATGTATATGATTCCTATCGAAGCATTGTCAGCCTCAACCAGTTTTCATTGTCCATTTCATGGATCTGGTCATCTCTGTGGATTATAGGGCTGATGTTAGCAAGACCCTGAAAGTGCCCGTTGAATCTTCAAAAAATGAAAACATACCTCTATAAAATCGGGAATAAGCTTTATAATCACAATTTGCATACAATTAAGGGAATTTAACACTGTTAAACAGGCCATGGTACTTTGCTTTAAAACTCTAAATTTAACTTCTGATTCCTAGAATATTTTAGATGTTTGTTCTCAAGACATAAAACAAATATAAATGTCCTAAACTGTTAAATGAATCTGAGACATGTTCAAAATTCAACTTATTTCATGTTAAATACAACTACATTAAAAGTTTAAATTTTTATGGAAGGAAATACAGTAAGGTAAAGTAGGATCACTTTTAGACTTAAAAATGTTTTCTCAACTGCTTCACCTTATCCATTGAAGCTTAAGGTGAATTGGCATTTGCTTCGTAGGCAGTTTGACTGCACGTATTAGAGAATGAAATTTGTAGTAATGCCTGGAAACCTAGTGTTTTTAAGTTAAGGTTCTCTGCTGCTATGGAATAGATTCCATAGGGTGGATAGCTGTGAATGGTGATTATAAGACTTTAGATTCCCAGGTTTTACATTTATAAGTTTTGTGGGGAATTATGGACTTTGTCACCTGCACCTGTGCTGCGTGAAAAATACAAATATTCTAACGAATTCAGATTATTACAGAGCCAAATGTCATGATTTGCATGCTAAAACTGTCATTTTTACGTCATTTTTAGCTACAGGAATATGGATGTTTCTATAAAGTAAAACAGATTTTTTCAATTTGACAACTTACCTGAAACTTATCTGGTCCATTTCATTTGTGCCACCAAGGTTAGAATCTTAAGGAGTCAGCAAGGTGTGGCCCATGGGCTGGCCACCTGTTGTGTAAATTTTTATTGGAACAAAGAAGAACCCTTGTGGAGATGTTAAATGCTGTGCCATAGGAAGGTACTGTCAACTCAACAGCCTCTTGTTCTCTTTCCTTAGAAATATTCTTAGTTCCTGATCATGTTGATCAGTTTCAAGGAGTAGTCTGTCTCCCACTGCAGAGACAGTACTGCTCATTCCATTGCTGTGACTTGACCTTGTTAACTAGAACTCCTGACTTTAATCCTGGATATTCAGGTAGTGCAAAGTAATGCATCCTGGCTAGCCGTTGGCTGTCTCCTGGATGTTCAAAGGCTTTGATCTAAGACTCTCATCACTAGCTAGAATGGAGCCCTCAAGGACATGCAATTTCTTGCATAACCACATGAGCCTTTAACATGGTCTTTGAAAGTTTTCTGAATGGAACTACTTACCTGCATCCATCTCAGCCGTTGCTGTCTATGGTAGTGAGCTTATCTATGAAGTTGGTCAGTATAAAAAGGCCAATTCTTGGGTCTCCATGCCTTCATTGCATCCAAATAAGATCTAATACCATGAACTTTTTCTACTGGAGCAGCCTTAGTTCAACTGTGGGACCAAGGTGAGAACACCTTAAAACAAGATACAATCCTAAGGAGCAGATGTCTTGTGGTATAGTAACCCTTATGCCAGATTCAAGGTAGGCAGTTCTATCAGCTTGGACACTGCCTTTGGCTATGTGAGCCAACTTATCCTAGGTGGATTTGGAGTGCCCTTCCCCAAAAAACAACCATGCTAATTGCCTCTTCCAAGGAGGCAGCATATGGTAACTTGGACTCAGTATTCCAATTAACACGAAGCATGATACACTAATGTGGCTTGCCCCTAAGAGTCCCCAGATCCAGCTGAACATCGAATTAAGATAGCTTCATTAATCCTTGCATGTCTTGTCTATAGGATCACTGATCTATTCAGATGGCTGGTAACACCCACCCATTCTGTGGCAAGTACTGAGTCCTCTTGATTCAGTTCTCTGGGACCCCTTGGATCGAACAAATCCAGGAGCTTCTGTGCATTAAGATCCGGGGATGGCTAAAGCCAAAAAGTGGTCTTGACCATGAGTAGTACTTTGAAAGGACTTAAGGGAAGGAGATTCCCCAACAGGATGGGTTGCCACATCTTTGGGTTTTCAAAGATTCTAGTTGGCTGGAATGACTATACCCTGACTATCTTAGAAGCTAAACCATAACATCAGAAATCACCTGATATGTCGAAATCAACAGTCCAAGATCAAGCATGTCAGGATAGAAACCAGAAAGTTAAGCAACATACAACCACAGACTAAGATGAGTCCCTACTAGCTCTGAAGCCTTGGGAGCCAGTTGACCCAGCTCTATAGAAATCACTTAAACAGGGAAACATGGCCCACTGTGACACCTGTAAATCTACCTATCCTAGAATACCAAACAAGGCGACAGACCACTTCTACTTTGTGTGGCTAGTCTATTTGTGTACTTACTATAAACTTGATCTCATTAAAACATGAGGCCAGGGGCTACCCTTCTGTAGTCCATACTTCAGTGAAGGAAGCATTGCTATCAAAGGAATAGATAACTAGTGGCATGAAGACTGGTTAGCAACCAAAGTAGCTCTGGTATTTGCCTCCTGTTATAACCTTTCTGAAAGCTTACGACTTAAAATCTCAAACATGTCTTGATTCTACGTTTCAGAAGCAAAGTCTCAATTTCTGTGCACTAAAACATAGTAGCAGTGTTTGAAAGCCTTGTCTGGGTTGACCTAAGATCATAGGATAGCCGTAAAATAGTGGATGTGTGGTCAGGGGTAATGAACTTGCCAGGGTAGCTGTCTCATGAGAATGTTTAAGCTCCTTGGTAAGCCAGTTTAAGCAAAACAAAGGTGCCACTTTGTGCTTAAAGGTGTATAAAGGTCATCTATGTTTAGAATTCATCTGTACTAAAGTTTGAAAGGGTCAAAGTGTCAAATTGCTTTAGGAGTTATAGTACCAACAAATAGTCCATTGACCTAACTTCTACTAAACAAAAGTAGTGGGGTTAAACGTGGAAAACCACGATGAAGCATGCACTGTGGTAACTAACCGTGGCATCTATTAGACTTGAACGCAAAACAAAACTGGCTACTGGGGGTGTGTACCTGGTAATGAAGGAACGAAATGCACTACACTAAAACGAACTACTGAACCTGTCAAACTTAATCCAGGCTACCTGACAGTGCTGTCATCTAAACCAAATGACGCTGACTAATGGCCCTGAGAACATGGGGCGTGGACTGCTACCATGCAGGTCTGAAGCTTGCTCAGGAAAGCCTTTCCTTACTCTGGAATGGTCAGGTGGGGTCCCTTGCCAAGCTGAGATAGCAAATAGTTGTCTAGCTGTGCCCAGGGCTCCATATAAGTTCTTGGCACCTGATTCCTTCAGCTTTCAGCCATATCCTTCTACGTGGCAGTTAAGGCCTCTGATCCCTACATCAGAGTCCTGAGCAAGGTCTTACCTTTGACTAAAAATCTGCTCACAGGTCCTGTGTCTAGGCTTATACTCTGACTTGGTTTTGTGTGCAGTAGACCCTGAAGGGACTTGGAATATAATTCCCTTATGACAGTCTGGCACAGAAGTCCACAAGGTGCCTGGGGCAAGATCTGAGTGTTCCTGATGTCTCTGACAAAAGCTCATCTAAAAGTAGCATGCATACTAAAATAGCATTCTACACTTCCATCTGTTCTAGAACATTCTCTGGTTACTAGTATTAAGCCTGGGCAGAAGAATGAATGGGGTTGGAAGGCAGAGGAAGTGCGATTTCATGAGCTCATAAAAAGTTGACCAAGTGTCCTAGCTCCCCCGGGAACAAGGACCTCTCACTGCTAAGAGCCGCAAGCAAAACAGGATGAGCTGGTCATACTAGGTAAAAGGCAGCCATAAGGCATGTTCTGTGAAGGCAGCACACCACTTGCTTGACGGTCTTCACAACTTGAGTGAACCATACAAATGAGCTATCGGCATTCAGCGGATACGTATGGTAAAAATGGAGCATCACAATTGCCAACTAGGATTCTCCCTTGGCATCCATAGCCAAACAGCAAATGCTCTGGACTAATTATCCTGAGCGCCTCCAGATAGCAATACCTGGTTTAGTGTTGGTTACACTTAGGTGGAGTTTCCCAAATGTAGTTCATTTATACTGGTGGGTGGGGTATAATGTGCCCAAGTATCTCCATGGGTAGCCATGATCAGGACTGAGTTTCATGGACTTAAGGCAAGATGAGGCCCTTAGTAAAAGCATTCACAGAACAAAATCATCCCGTAACCTAGAGGAAACCAAATTCTGGAAAAGCCTTGAGACATCAGGGTGATGGAAAATAAGACTTTAGGCATACTAAAAGTAAAAAGTGCAGACAAGTAGATGTCTAGTTAACTGAATTTCTAGCAACAGGCTGTCTCATATTTCAGCAGGTTTAATGGGTTTGTCTAGGATGAGAAATAATAGTATGAATGTTGCAGGAAAACAAGCTTCCTAGACACTTTAGGCTCGAGTTTTACACAAACATAGCCGATTTCTACTATCCAAAGGCAGCTCCCCCAACTCCCAAAGAATCAGCAAAATGGCAAAGTGACTGGAGAGGATATGGGTAGAGCCGCAATCCTATTAACCTTTTCTGGTCTGGATATCATTGCCCACTTCCCCAGTTATATAGGCTTGAACTGACTACGTGTGACTCATGGAGTTATATGTAGGCATATGGTTAGACAAATTGAGAGGCTTATACTTGGAGCTAAGGCCAGTCACATTCCTTCTGGGGAATGGGAATGACATAAGGTATGTCACCTGGCTTTTTTGGATGGGTTGTTGGCCCTGGTTTCAAACATATGAAGCGCATCACTGTTACTACTCACAAGAGCACTTGGACTACTTGAAGGTAATTACCAGCAAGCTCTGTTCCAAGCAGAACTCCAATTGTGGGCACTACAATGACCAAGATTGGTTGGCTTGTGTTGGCAAAATGCTAGAAGGTACCACATTCACAGGATGGTCTGATTCATCACATCTATGCTTAGAGTTGGTGTGGGATAGAGAAGTATTAGGCATTGTTCAAACTTACTACATTTTCACATAAGATGAGAATAGTAAGGGATTCCTAAGGCTTTTCAAAACACTAAGGGGAAGGTTACAAATATCTTTATTACATGGGTACCTCTCACAGTGCTTCAGTTGGGACTTCTAGTGTGCCCATCAGTGTTCACTGTACTTGATAGGTTTTTACCTCTCCGTTGGCTTCCAATGACGTTTACATCTTTGTGCCTGTGACCACCAATTAGGTCCCAATTAGAGTACACTTGCTGGCTTTCCATTCCTGAGATAATTAAGATGCTGGTCTCCAGCTCCATCCAAGTTGCTGAGACACTTCCATGCCTTTTTGTGGCTGAGTAGTACTCTGTGGTGTATACACATACCACATTTTCTTAATCCACTCATGCCTTGATGGGCACTTAGGTTGATTCCACACCTGAGTTGTGGTAGACATCCAAGTTTGGATGTCCATTTGATGAAATGATTCTTCCTTTGTGTAAATACCCAGTAGTAGGATTACTGGGTCAAATGATAGGTCTACATTTATTTCAAGGAATCTCCATGCTATCTTCCATAGGTTATACTAACTTGCAGTCCCACCAACAGCGTATGTGTTCCTTTCTCCTTGCATCTACACCAGCATCTATTTTGCCTTTAATAATGGTCATTCTGAGAGGAGTAAGGTAGCATCTCATTGTGGTTTCAATCTAAATTTTCCTGATCAGTGATGAGGACTTCATGTTTGGATATTGATCTACATTTTGAAAAACTTGTCTTCCGTCTACTCATTGGGGTTTTCTCTTGCTGATCTTAGATTTTTGGATATTAGCTCCTTATTGGATATATGGTTTAAGAATACATCCTTCCATTCTGTACACTGCCTGTCTACTCTGGTTATTTCCTTTGCTGTGCAGAAGCTTTAGTTCAATCAAGTCCCATTTTTGATCTTGCCTCTTAGGGTCTTAGTCACAAATTATTTGCCTAGGCTAATACCTAGAGGAAACTGGTTTCTAGAACTTCTATGGTTTCATGCCTTAAGTTTAAGTCTTAAACTTGTATATGTGGAAAGATAGGGTATTCTGTTCATGTGGCTATTCAGTTCTATCAGCACCACTTACTGAACAGGTCTTCCTTTCCCCAGTGAATGTCTACTTTGAAGATTAGTTGTAGATGGCTTTACATCTGAGTTCTCTATTATGTTGGTCTATGTCCCTACTCGTATACCAGTTACATGCCGTTTTGGTTACTGTAGACTTATAACTTGAAGTCTGGTAATGTCTCCAGACTTGTTCTCTTTGAGGTTGCTTTGGCTATGCAGGCTTTCTTGGTTCCAAATCATATCACTTTCTAGATCTGTGAAATATGTTGCATTTTGATTGTATCGAATCTGTCACTCCAGGCAGTATAGATGCTTTAACAATACTCCATCAACCCTGAGCATGAGACACTTCCCACTTATCTGCAATTTCTTCCAGTGTTTCATAGTTCTTGTTAGAGATCTTTCATCTTCTTGGTTAAACATATTCCTATGTATTTGCTTCATAGCTATTGTCAATGATATTGAGTCTGATTTAACTCAGGTTGACTATCAGATTATTAAACATGAAGTATCTGATTTGAAATCAAAAGCTTAGCTTATGTCTCAAGAAGCAGCACAATTAAAGTATGCACCTAAACTGTCAACATAGTCTTGCTATCTTAATAGTAGCTTGTTTTGTACCAGCAGTGAAAGCTTGGAGAGCAAGTGGCAATGAAACTGAAAGGCTTTTTTCCAGCATGCTTAAGAAATGTCTAGTGAATACGGTGGATGAGTTTCTAAGTCCAACCTTTGCATTTGAGCAGCGTTATGTGACATGTGGTCAAGTGTTGCCCTGTAAGAGAATTGACCTGTCTCTATTGACCTCAGCTGCTTTATTGCAGGCATACTTCTCTCATCTGATTGGTTGCAGTAGACATCTGTAATTGATTAAACCAGGTTTTAAGAAGCTGTAGTGGATAACACCAGCACTGGACCACCAAACTGACACTATTAGCTGTTTCTGAATAGTCAGCTTCAGACTATTCCAGCATTTCACCTTTATCCAGACATTGTGCTAGAATGCTCACAATTGTCAATCCACTTTTTATAATACAGTGTAGAAATGGTTCACCCATTATGTCATGACAGTAAAGGCAAGATCAGATTTTTGATGCTCACTTAATTCATGCAGTACTCACCTTTCCAGCTTCTTTATCTTGCTGATTTGTTTCAAATGGTCCAATATTGTTGGACCAGTAATGTCAAATGTTGCTGTTCATGAGTAGGTTGAGGAAGATTTCCTTTCACTACAGCTTTCAGCTCATTATCCACCTTGGTCTCATGTTTGCCCACACAGCTCATTCTCAAGGCTAAAATCACCGGAAAGGAACTTCTCAAACTATGGGTGTACTATGCCTTCATTAGTCGCATCTTTCCTAAACACTTGGCTATTTCAAGCTGTTGCTTTTTTCGTGACAGAACTCCTATGTGAAAACGAATTTTTGACCATGGTTTCACAAAAACTGTCCTAAAGACATAACAAGCCAAACTGTGCATTTAAAGAATATAACTTCACAACAAAGTGTCAAAGCTAAATGTCATACTAACTGTCAAACTTAGTACTTAAATCGGACATCTTGTACCTTTAGTGTATGGAAATGCTGATTTGTGTACATCGAGCAAAAGCAGCCCTAAGAGGAAGGTTCATAGCCTTAAATTTCTGTATCAAAGACAGATCACAAATTAACCTAATGTCGCATCTCAAGGAGCAGAAAAGAGCAAACCAAAACCGTAAGCTAGCAAAAAACAAAGCTCAGAGCAAAACTAGACAAAAACCAAAAAAATGAAACAAAGCTGGTTGTTAGGAAAAACCTGATAGACTGACCACTAGCCAGATCAGCCAGAAACAGGACTCGAATAAGCTCAACCAGAAACTTAAAGGCACTACAACTGATACAGAAACACAAAACATCTTTTGACTACTAAAACCTATATACTCACAACCTTCCAAGATGTGATCAGGAAGAAATGAAATCCCAAACAGATCAATAAAAAGCAGTGGGATTGAAGCAGTAACAAATATCCCAACACAAAAACCCTGGACCCAGATTGGATTCACAGCTGAATTCTACCAGACCTACAGAGAACTGGTAGCTATCCAACAAACAATTCCATAACATTGAGGGAGGGAATCCTCCCTAACTCATTCTATGAAGTTACTATCACCTTGATGCCAAAGCCAGGAAAGATGCAACAAACAATAGACCAATATCCCTTATGAATATAGATGCCAAAATTCTCAACACAAGCAAACGAACTTGACAGCACATCAAAATCAAGTGGCTTTCATCCCGGGGATGCAAGGATGCTTCAACATAGTAAGTGAGTCGCCAAACAGACACAAAAGGAAAGACCATATGATATCAATAGACACAGAAAAAGCTCTTGATATCCAGCCCACCCATTCATGATAAACCATCAGAAGTAAGCATAGAAGGAAGATATTGCAATTATAAACTACATATGACAAACCCACAGCCAACATCACACTGAATGGCGAAAAGTTCAAAGCACTTCCCCTAAGAACCGGAATAACACGGAGGTTATCCACCCACTGTCTCCAATTCTATTCAACATACTGGAACTCCTAGCCAGAGCCTCAGACAAAAGATATCCAAAATCAGGAAAGTGATCAAACTACTCCTTTTCAATGATACAATCTTATATCTAGAAAATCCTAAGGACTCCACCGACAGACTTCGATTTTTAAAGCAAGTTAACATGCACAAATGTACTAGTCCTATCTCATGCCTTATCAAAAGAAAACATTCAGATGCTCATATCTTAACTATCAGTATAACTTCCATCTCATTCCGGTTACCAAGAGAATTGATCTCTGGGGGAGAGGAACTCAAAGTAGACATGTTCCAAGACTATTTGTAGTTGATCTGGAACTAGGAGTATCCCAATGTTTTCTAAATGTTTCTGCCACCACCTGCATTTGTTTGCTTAGCCTAACATCCCTGTTTGGGGAGGAATACCTGGCCTTTGGGGCCTGCATTGCCTATGAGGGTTTCTCAGTATTGCTAGAATAACATCTAGCTTACTAAGGACGACTCATTTGGGGAATTTGAGGCAATGACTGCCGTGTAAAAGTATCAATTGCCCTAGTCCAGTGTTTTAAAGACCCTATTACCTCCAAAGCTGAGCATCCTCTTTCTAAGAAGTCACATGATGTCAAGGTGAACTAAAACCCCCCAAACATCCACATTCTCAATCCCCTCAGTCATGCTGAGAGCAGGGGGTGGGTAGCATCACCAAAGCTGACCAGGTGAAAGGGGCAAAGGATCGAAACACTTCAAAGAAAGGTTGATAGAAGGTAAAACCAGTGCTGGCTAAGATTCAGAGAAGGATTCTAGGTCTTGTGGTGGCAGAAGCAAAGATCAACCTGAAAGAAAGAAAATGGAATGCCATCCAACTTAATTCCAGTGGCCACACGGCGCTAAAGTTCAAAGTCTCAATGAAAAGCCTTAACACTACACGGACACAATGTATCGCCTCTACACAAGGTTAGCTTCTATAGCTACTATATTGAGCTGGTGATTCTTCTCAAGCCTTAGTTTTTATATCAAGGAATTTAAGTTTCCAGGAATTCTCACTTTATACTCTGAACAAACTCAACCTTACAATCCACTAAGATACATTTAGAAGCTATTACATTCACTACATCTTAATGCTCTTGGTCTTTTGCTCTACTCAACTTAAGCCTTTAGTACTTACCAGATGTTTTGGCTAATCCTGTTGCTATTAGGCATGTTAAATGGATTAAATAAATCCAGCTGAAACCCATGACTAAAACTCCCATTCTAGTACCTGCGTGGTTTGATTTGCATGTCTTACCATAGTTTTCTTACTGTATTGGCACCTCTTATGTACGATTTCAAATGCCCTCTGCCTCACTGCTTCCCCCTTACAGCTACTGGCATAACCCAACAGCACCTCAACTCAATCCCTCCAGCTATCTTCTGGTTTCCGTCCCACAGTTTTCCTTCAACTTAGAGGCATGGGATGTTCTTGGAAATCCATTGGACTTTCACGTCAAACAACTTGAAAGTGTGGAGAAGTTAGCCTCTGGGGGCAAACCTTGATGGAACCTGGGAGTCAATGGATAAACATACCCCTCTATCTTCCCAAGTCCTGCAATACCTTCCATGAGATTTCCCAGATCCTGCTGGAGTTGCTAATGCTGGTGGCTAACACTGATGCAGACTTACATTGGCCTTCCTCTGTCCCTACCACTGGCTCTCCCCGAGGGTTATGTCCTCAAAGTGGCACATAAGGTGGTTTTCAGAGGAAAGAGGGAAAAGCTTGAGACAAAGACAGTGATTCAACATTCTCCAGTCTAATTTCAAAGGCTTAACTTTCCCCCTTCTGCTTAGGGGGGGATACCTTTTCAGTTCTTCAGATCATACCTCAATAGTCACCAAGCATATCTTCAGGTATCATCGACTCCAAAACATGGTGAGAGGTGGAGAGTGAAGGCTAAAGCATTCTTATGGATCAGTCCTGAGAATGGGGGTTGGAGTCTCTCTCTTAGGACCAGATGCACGAGCAGTTGCTGGCACACTAAACTTCACAAGTGCCTTGCCCCTTCAGAGAAGTGCTAATTCAAGCTAATCTAATGGATGTGGTTCAGCCTAAGATGTAAGGGGTAGAAACAAAGTGAGTTCAGGATTGGGATTCATGCAGATGCCAGCAACTAGTCACTGACCTGGGTTTAAACTGCTAATAAGATACTTGCATCTCCTAATGACTTTCTCAGGGCAAACAGGGATACAAAGATACGTGGGAGTATCTCAATACTCGACAGTTCTACTTGTGGACTTGGGTCTATCATTGGTCCATTTATCTACTGGATTCTATCAGGGTTTCTCTTCTGATGCAATTATAGGGAAAAACTTAAACCTTGGCAGTCATTTTGTTACTAGCAGCTGAGGAAGATACAATGAAACATTTCATAATTGAAGGCATGAAAAGGCCTAATGTCTAGAGATGACATACTATGACAAGAATCATGAATCTCCACGTCCTTTGAACCAGAAATTGTACTACTCTAGAAACCCATCTTAAGTTAAAACATGGGGAAAAATGGATTAGGTAAAACCCAACTGAAACCTGACTAGGAAACATCCACTCCTACATAAGATGACTTTAATAGCACCTCCCAACCAATCAAGCAAAACCTAATGTGATCAGAATCCTGAAAACTGGTGGTAGCTTCTCTAGAGAAGTTACGGCTCCTCGACATGAAGGACTTGATTGAAAACTAGATCACAACCATACTTCATTTTTCCCCTCATTCTCATACATGTCATAAACATAGGACACCAACTCTTCACCTTTTTGAAAGGTGGCCATGGAAACCCATGGACTCATCCAAGCTTGTTCCGACACCCTAGTCTGAGATCACTGCCCGTCGCATTGGGTCTGTACTGAGAGCATAGCTGCTACAGCAGCAACTACAAGAGGATGAGAGTGGGATGAGCTGCAGATCCCTGCTGCTCGAGTTTGCCCTGAGGTAATAACTAATACTCATCTCCCTCCTTTACCATCCATCCTACATTCCTTTTACTTCCTGCCTATACATCTGCTGGTCTGGGTGGCCTTTATATCGGCATGACACACAAGATCACTGTTTACAAAGGAATTGAGCCCCAGTCAAGTCCTTGTTATGCTGTAGTGGCTACAATTACCTATCAAAACATAGAAGCAGCCCATGTGTTCCAGGCAAACGTATCCCCATTATGTGGCAGCCCCTTATTTTATGATGGCGTGTTGGCAGGAATAGCTGACTGCTAAGTCCTGCGTTTGCTTGCTGTTCTATTACCATCGGTTCAAACTCCTTACTGTGCCTTCTGTAGAGCCATTCCTTTCACATTCCCCTCCAGGGAACCAGATCTAAAAGTTGACATAGCTTAAAGACATATGGAAAAGCACAATCAAGATTGGGCCTAAGATGACGGAAAGGGTTTGCACCTTCTACACCATGCCTCCCCAGACCCGCATACTCCAGCTGCTAGGAAACAGGACTTCACATAATATCCATAGGTTAAGCTTTATTTCACCTCGCCTCCAGTGTCGTAGGATTCTCTGACCTAGTTGGTTTCTTGGTGTCTTGCCTCTTAAAGCATTCCAACGTTCTGCTGGGCTTAAGCTGCTGGTGGTATGGTGGGACCAATCTCTCCCTTGGTCACGTCCCTTTTCTGTATCTACTAGATTCCTCAGTCTGAGACAATGTTACATAAATGACACATCTCATGTTAGTAAACATTCAGAAAGCCCTTATATATGCTGGCCCAAATACTGGGAATACCCAGAATGTACACTTACCAACAAGGATGGATTACTGCTCAAGGGGTACAAGGGATCTAGTATTCAACTTGTCCCCAGTGGCTGACCAATCTTGAGTGTTTACCCCACTGTCAAGATATAAGGCTGTTGCATATTGGTTAGGTATTCATCAGTGGCAGTAGCTGGATAAGTCTTGGTGAAGAAGGATCATGCTGTCAGATCCGTGCAATGGCCTTTGTTCTTGCCACTGTGAATACTTCAAGTCACTTAAGGGAGTCCTGGTTGTCAAGGGCAGAAGCTGGCGGACTTCAGATGGGCAAGGAGTCAACATGTTCACGTTGTTGAGCATCTCCGGATGACTTCTGAGTACTGATGAGAAACAGATCATTCTGAGACACCTTACATAGGTCCAATCTCATGTTCCTTCCTAGACCTTTGTATCCATTTTCTCCATCTATTCCTTCAAGGCAACTGGCCAAGCAGCAGAACCTTCTGCATATCCTTACCTCGGGTCATCTTTTTATTCCCCCTCTACTCTGAAGGAAATACTTTTCTAAAGGAAACAAGTCACTTCTCTACAAGAACACTAGATACGCTCCTTGAAGTTTTAATACGATTTCCCTTTATCAATGTTCTTCAGGGTTTCTCTGGGGCTGAAATGCAGCAACAGCACCTTCACTGGGCTGACATCTGTGAAACTAGAGCTGTTTTTTTCTGCATCTTGTTCTACGATAGGGAACTGCTCCCCATAGGCAATAGGTATGGACTGAGGAATGGGGAAAAGCAAGCCATATGGGGTTTGAACCACCTGCTTTGTGCAACTTGTTCCCTCAATCTGAAAGCTAAGTAAGAGGGTGACAGACTCGATAGGCAATACTTTAGAATATCCACTAGATGGGGTTCACTTTATTCCCCATTTCCACCTTACAGAATGGAGCAGCATCCAGAAAGGGGTGGAGCAGCATCCAGAAAGGGGTGGGGCAGCTACTTTAATGCCGCGAGTAATTTCTTGGGCCCTTCCCTCATCTCCCCTTGGCCCGTACAGGCTCCTGTTGATTGTGCTCCACTAAGCTTCCCCAGCACCTACAGCCCCTAAAGTAGGCTTTCTCTGCTAGATGCTAATGAGCAGCGCATTGTCTAGCCTGATCTTAACAACGTGTGAACTGGGGAAATGCGGTACTATGGAAGTACGAAGATGAGTACCTAACACCTAGACCAGCCTAGATCAGAAAAGGTGTTCTAGCTAAGTCCTAAAGAGCATAGAAGAATGTGGCAGAAGGAACTTGGCATATACAGAGGCCTTGAAAGGAGAATGTAGCAATCCAAGAACTAGAAAAACATTCAGTATGGCTGGTGTGTAAAACATGAGCAAGGGGAAGCACTTAAGATCTCACCCCTACTTACCTCAGTGTTAACATGAATGACTTAGTGAATTAGGCAGTACATTGACAGGAAGCCTTTGAAAGGTGCATGAATGAATGACAGGGTCAGAGTTGCATTCTCGAAAGAATGCTTGGGTTACAGTGGAAACAATTGATTGTATAAGAACACAAAGGGTTAGGAGCTGTTGAAAATGAGTTCAGGTGAAGAATGGTAGCCTGAATTAAAGATGTAGAGAGACATAGGCTTGAGACTAAAAAGAGGACCTGATGACCAAATACATAGGGTCCAGTATCTTTGGACAACTGAGTTCAACTGATGTCCTACACCAATTCTTGTTTAAGAATAGAAGAGGTTCACTCAGTTCTGAGTTTGGGGAGCTTGTGGGTTCTGAGTGGTCCTAGCTAGATAAATGGGTCCAAAGTCCAGGAGAAACATATAGATAACATGATAGAATTTGGAGTCTTAACATGGCAAACCATGGTTAGCTTTTGAAGCTACAAGAATGGATGAAATTGTCCAAGGACATGTAAAATGGCAGCACTCTGAACAAGTGTCCAGAAAGGGAAGATTTGAGGTATTAGAAACAGGTATTTCATGAAGGTAATAATAGCAGCAAATAATGCTGAGTTAACACGACTAAAGTACACACTGGATCTAGTAACAAGGATGACTTTGGTGACCAGGTCATCACAGCAGTCATAGCAGTAAATGTGAGCTTGGGGATGGTGTGAAGTAGAAATGGCACAGATGACTGAACAAGAGAATAGAACAGTAAATGAGGGATCGAGGTAGGTGGTGGTGGCAGCTCTTGGTGGAAACATGATTTAATGTTTAAATGTTGGGAGAGATAGTGAAGAGGAGGAAGGCAGTATAAGTAATCTTATTTTTTTGCTTCTTAGGTGGCTTATCTTATTGGGCATCATTGCCAGTATTACAGAACACGTTCTTACATTTAGGGAACTTCCCTGAGACACAGGCCTAGGATGCCTGCAAGGGACAAGACTGGGCTCCTGAAGTCAAATCTAACAATGTCTTTCAAGGCTTTCTCAAAGGCTAAGCCAAGACTTCCCTCCCCTGGGGAAATCAGTCCTTTATCACCAAAGTAGTTTTAAAAGCATAGGTTCTAGAGTCAGGTTGCCGGGGTTTAAATCTTGGCTTTCTAACTTGTTTATCCTGGGCAAGTCTCACTTGACCTCATAGGGTCGTCATAAGAATTGAACTAGTTGAATATATCAGGAAGACTTAAAACATGCTGGACACATGCTCAGCCGTATGTTATTGCTAAGGCACTTAAGCTTCCCTGGGAAAGGTAAGCACAAGTGGAAGAACTAGCCTTAGGACGGTGGTTATCTCTCTTGTGGAGGAAAGGATGAGTGCAGATGTAGGAGGTCATAGGTTGGTTAATAAGTTGAAAGGAGCCCATGTGATGCCTGTCTTATTTCCTCTGAAGTAGATGAGATCATCTGAGACAGAGGAGGAGGAAGAGTTTGGAAGTGGAAGAGTAGGAACGAGAGCTGATGTTGAGTGACTTATGAAGTTGACCGTGAGGGTATGATGGCACCAATTTTTGCATAGTTGTGGTCTTTCTCCAGCAGTGCTCAGCAACCTAGGTAGACTGCTGGATTTGGCCAGAGCTGAAGTTTTGTTAGCTGGCAGTTGCCTTGGAGGCTACTGGTCTGATTTCTTCTAACCAAAAGTTGCACATCTTGCGTGGCTGAGTATGCATATGCTGTACTACTCCTGCCTACCCTTGGGTTACCTCCTGCATCTAAAGTGTAATCATTCGTCAGATTCCAGCTGATTGACCCCATTGCCCCTCAGGAGCTACTGCTTCCAACAGCAAATCAAGCCTACAGATCTCAAATTGGTGTCTCCAGGACCTCATATGCCACGCTGAATGTGCTATGCTCACTCAGTGACTTCTGTTGTGCCCACCCAACCTTATTCTACTCCTAGCTCATGATGGCCAGCTCTTATTGTCACTTGATGTCTTGAAGCCAGGCCCTTGGGCTGTACTAGGACCCACCAATATGTCAGAAGCTGTTTTATGACCGAAGTTCTATGCTTCAGGGGGTACGGCTTTCCAGAAACTTCAGGACTCTCATCCTTGCACTTTGCTATTCACTACTTATTGCCTCCTTTTTGTACCAAAGATCCCTGGTATCATTGGATTGTTCAGATCATATGGACAAAGAATCGCTGGCACCATAGCCTGAATATCATACTGAGTTATCGCTAAGCCTCATTTGAAACCGAGAGCCTTCCGCATAACCTGGCGTGTGTGGGAGCAGTGTTCCCAGGTGTGATGTGTGCTGGCTTCTAAAATTCACTGAATCTTGTTCTCCTGTCTTGATGGGTGTGAGATGCAAATAACTTGTTTACTTTAGATGTCCTGGAAACATGTCAGATGACTAGAGTCTCAATCTTCACAAACATAGAAGTACCCCAAGTCTCTGTAGGGTTTCATCTGGCCTGCGGTTGTCTTTCTAGGGCAGGTGGAGAACTTGCCACTCCTTTACAACAGGTCAAATTTAGCATGACACCAACATAGAGGATTCATTATAGTGTTGTAGTGTGTCAAAGTGATCCAGATCCTGTAGTCGATATCGTTAGAGCAGAAACATCAAGACTTGTAAGGCTGTGAAGTTGTATGATCCTCACGTAAGTTAAACTGCCTTTATTCATCAGTGAGGATTGACATGTTTGCCAGACCTGGATCATGTCAAGTTCATGAAATATCAAATGTATGTCTTACTAATACTAAAGATACCACATCTAGCAAAGCAGCTGGTATTGGGGTTTCAGACATACATGATCTTTATCAATGTTTGCCATGATGCGTCATGTTCAGAGGCTGTAAATGGGGACCTCTGGCACTATATCCTTCACATCTTAAGTCTTTGGTACTAAGATTCGATATTACTCAGAACCAGTATGCTAGGAAGCACTAAGTCCAAGCCCCTGAAATTTCTCCTCCCTATGGCCTAAACTCAGGTCGAGGAACCAATTAAGAGTTCTGCCAGATTCAAGTCTGTCCATGCGAAGTACGCACTTGGGAACTGGAAACGTTAATTTGATAGCAGGGCATGTCTCTTCACTCAACAGACTGACTGCCTTGAGCTTACAGCTCATTTGGCCCCTGTCATTGGAGGAAAAGAAGCCAAACTTCAAAAATGCCAATTTGAGGACAATGGGCTGGAGCCATGCCCAAGAAGCTTTGAGCAAGTGGACTCAGTGGTTGGGTTCAGTTTTACATGCTTCAGGGAGATGGGAACTACAGTCACAAATCAATACATGAAAGACATACATTTTTTGACCTGAAAACGGACATTTCAAAGTGGGGAGCTTAGAGGTGGGTTTAAAGACTGACTTGTGGTTGAAGAAATGAAACTGTCTAAAATCTTGGACTGTTCTTAAGGCAGTCTCAAGAGACGAGCCACTGGACATACAAGACTCAGTGGTGGTATACAAACTGAGGACCTAAGGTTTGTCTTACGTAGCCTTAGGCCTGTCAATGAGTTTACTAATATCTATAAGAAGGGGAAGGTGGGGTATGAGGCATGTTAGACCTCCCTTATGGCCAAGCAACTCAGTTTTAGGGTATCCTCTCAACCATGTGGTCCATTCAGCCAGTGGGGAGGGGGCCTAATCCCTTGTTGAGTTCACACCCCTGTACTGGGGAACCAAGATGACATTGAATATCCTGTGAGTTTCAGCTTAGACTTCATAGCCTCTTGTGGCTCTCCAGTATGAAATTCTAGGAAATGGCCACAGAATTCCTCGGGCAAAAGCCTAGAATACTTAAGTGGCATTCTGGAGTCGTCTTTCAGGGGGATCCAGTTGTTTATCTTCAAGCAATGGGCTCTGGGTCTGAGAACTAGTTATAGAAATCACACGAAGGATCATGACTTCAATGCTGTGGCTGACGCCATTCTCACCAGCCGCCTTTACTTCACAAGTCATACTCGAGCCAGCTGTTCATTTTCCACACCCTGTTAACATAGTGCCATGGTCCCCAGCCTCCAGGCTCTGCTGCCCACCACCCCCACCCCACCTCCATGCAAGATGTTTCCATGAAACCAGTTCCTGGTGCCAAAAAGGTTGGGGACCTCTGATAGTGTATTAGCCAGAGTTCCCTACAGGTCAAGATACACTGGTGGCTATACCAGACCTATTACTCACCTAGTCCTAAAAGCTAAGTGCTGTTTAGTCTCATTGCCATCTAGGGAGCTCTAGCTTATGGTGCCATCCCCTATGGTCATTCCTGGCCTACAAAGGACAGCCAATAGCGAGCTTATGAAAGACTACTTGCAGGCTCTTCACATGTATTCCCTATTATCTTAGTGAAGGATGTCCTCTGAGCTCGTCTAGAAGGAATGTAGTCAGCTGGTGAGTTCTCTAAGAATGTACCTCCCACCCTGTGGAGCATCTGAGCCTTATGGCTGTGCCCTGCTTGACAGTTCCAGAACATCTACCTCACTTCCTCTAAAGGCCTTCATGGCATCCAAGCTTGGGTCGAGGTGGGGGCACACAGAAATCACAGCAGTGTATGTACTAAGATTAGTTTCAGGTGTCACTTCCAGGACAGATCCTTAATCATAGTGCTACTCTACTAAACTTATCCAGCCTTGTATTCAGGCTACCTTCTAACACTCTCCATATCTACTTCCCAGTTCCTGCTGGTAGTCACTGAAAGGCTTGCATGACCTAAGTTTCCTTCTGAAGCAGGCATTATATTTCCTTCCTCGGGCTGTGCTGGCTGCTGCTGGTTATTTGCCTTGATGCAATGGGGGCAGGGAACAGGAAAGATCTTGATAGCAAGCACCACCTTGAGTGTTGCACTTCCAAGGTTTTAGTATGACCTTCAGGCAATGGGCATTGGCTCTCCACTTGCAGGAGGGTTAGGGGCCTGCTTCTGCCATCCTGGATGTTTCAAGGGAATTTGAGTCAGTATTGGACTCGCCTACTTAGGCTCGCCCTGGCCCAGGTCTCAGATTCCTACTTCCTTATTGGGTTCCTGACTTTAGCATAAGAGACCTGCTAGTACCATGCATCTTATGCCTCTTACAGCTCAGGCCCAGAATCTAATACAGCCTTCCAGCTTTAAGTCATGATAGTCTCTTTGAAGGTTGCCATGAGACCTAACTATCGTGACCTGAGTTGGTCGATAGTGGAATCTGATCCTCTTCAGGCTTCCATAGCGGTTAGCAAGTATGAGCCAACTCCACAACTTACAACAACTAGCATTGTACCCAGATTGTTCAAACGACCAAACCACTGCATAGTCCATAGCCAAAATGTTTCCCCACCATCCTTGGTTCTGGAGAACCAAGGGTAAGGAGAGGTCTGAGAACCACAGGAAAAACATAGAATGTTGTTCAGAAACCTACCCTTAAGGGTTATAAGTAGAACTTGAGAGGGTAACCTTTAAGGGTCAACATTGGCTGCCCAGCTCATGTCTATGGCTTGGCAAGTGCCTTAAGTAGTCTGAACTAAGAGGCCAATAATACAGTGGAAACCTTGCTCTTAGAGTTTCCCTGAGTTCAGATTATGACACACACTGGGCATCCTTGAAGTTAAGAGATCCGAATTGTTCTGGCCAATGCTGCCTTAAGATTCCAAGGATTGGACAGTTTGGGAAGCTATTTCTACTATGTTCCCTGTTTCACCCATCTATAGTCTCATTCATCAGGCAAAATGCTACTGTTCAAAAACCCACATAAGTCCAACTCCTAGTCCCTGTAATATCCAGCACATACCTTACTCCTAATGTTTGCATCCAGCCTCGATAACTTGAGTTGCTTTTCTACCCACCCTTACCAAAAACATAAGTTGAGGTTCTCTGCCTTTCTATTAGAACCAAGTGCCAATTAAATATTTAAATACCAACTGCACGCTGGGTGGTGTCCAAGGTACTAGGCAAACATGTACTTCCAAATTCCAGAGGATTCAAGCAACCAGATGGGGGTTATGGTTTTGAAAGCTATAGTGGGCGAAGTAACCAGAAATACAGGGACTGCAAGTTACAAACGTCGACAACATCTGTTCAAGAGAATAGAAAGGATTGGGAACTAGCTCGGCCCACAGGGGAGTGTCATCTCACTTTTAAGAAGTTCCCCCAGTGATTAAGCAGAGAGAGGCTCAAGGACCCCTGCCACTCTCCTGGGAGCTTACTGGGGAGAGGATGGCCCCAGCTCAATTGCCACAGTGGCTCCCAAAGGTGCTACAGCTGAAGGCTGTCATATACCTGCACCTCCCTTGGGTATCAGGCTCTTTAAGGGAGGTCTGGATGGCATGCATCCATGGCTGTCACAGACCACCCTTGTACCACGTAAACCTGGTTCTCCGTGCATGCTCAGGGGCTTGGTCCTCCAGTGTTCCAGTGGTCCTCTCAGACTGAAGAAGTGGCTCACTCTGTTAACTTCTGAGCTTATCTCCAACTACAGTTCTAAGGGCCATAACTAGTACTCAAGTCCTCAATGATTCTTGACATGTTCTGACTTCTCTGCTCTCAGATATGATCTCACATCTAAAAACAGAACACATCCCAACTTATTGAGGCTGTAACTTATAACCTCAATTGGCGGCATCCATGGCTTACCTTAATATGTCTGAAATATAGTTGCTGGGGAGTCTGAGCCCTTGGTAATCATATTTCTCAGACTATGGTGGCTGTACCTGTTGAATTGGTCAAAGCAGCACCAGTAGGCTCCCAAATGAGTCACATGAATTCCACACTTCCCTCCTGTGCCCAGGTTACACAATGGGCATATATTTGTGCCTCTGATAAGCTGGGTGTCTTCTTGCCTACTGGTCCATGAAGAATCCAAAGTGTTCTGGAAACACCTATGGCTTCATTGAGCCCCTTGCTGCATTCCTAGAAAAAGTGCATCCCATTTACAGACCAGGGTCTCTAACACTGTAGAGCTCAGATTTGACAAGTCACCTAGTGATATAAGGTTTAGTGGGACCATTTTGGGTTGCATCTTTAGTTTCCCAGTCCACGAGCTCTTCCTAGTGGGGCGCAAAGCTTATAATAGAGGTCTCTGACTTAGGTATGCAATGCCTCCTTGGAGATGCTTTCCCATTGGAGTAATACCTCTGACCTAACTCAGATGTGTCATTCTAATACTCTCAGCCCCTGGAAGGTGTGGCGCATGACACAATCAGTGGGTCATATTCTCATGGGCTTACACCTTCACTACATAATCTCTGGTCAGATGTCACATAGTACTGGATTCTTTGGCTGTAGATCAGGCAAGTCTCTAGATCCCTAGGAATGAATGCTGGCTGAGTCTCTGAGCAGGGCAGTCAAATTCATACCTGAAATAGATATCAATACCTGTTAGAACTCACTGTTGGCCCTTCAAAGATGGAAGAGACTTAGAACTTTCTACCAAGTAATTTGCCGCCTCGAGGGGATGCTGCTGTATCAGAGGCTCACTATTGGTCTTTCAAAGCATCCTGCTTGGCATGACAGTGACAAGTCTTCACATCTCATGCCTACCCCAAGTGTTCTTGCACATGCATCTACCCCAGACATTCTTGCCCTGATATGCCAGTCCTGTCTCTCATCCCCTGGCTGGTCCAATTTGCCCCTGCTTAGGAGTCTATGTGTTATCACTTCTCCAATGATAGGCTCATGGCCTTTCCACTGGGAAAACTTTGCCTTGGCAGTAGACCTCAAAGCCATCCTGAGTGTCTGCCAGAGCTACCATTCACCTCAGCTTCTCCATGCTGGTCTAACACGTAAGTCATACTTGTACTTCTTTCTTCAGTTGGTCACAATTGGCCTGTTTCCATAGATGTGAGTTCAAGGAGGTATCCTTGGGCAAATGACATGGGTGGTGTGGGGCCTGGATCACCTGCTTACACACCTTGCTTGTGCCCTCTAGTATCTAGGTTTCATTCTGCCCATTATCCTGGTGCACTGGTGTTAGATCTGGCCAAACTGGTGACTTAGTCTAACTGACCCTACCACATAATGGGGCGTTCCAGATGCATATTCACCTGGTAGCACATGGTGAAAACTTCTCTTCTCGCAGGCCTGGCAGCATATGAATCACTCCTTTAAAAAGGAGCAAGTGCTCCATATGATATGGCCTTGCTTTGAACCCCAGGACTGCATTGTGATTCTCCCACTGGAGCTTGACATAAATCCCAAACTGTACTAGCATCTGTCACTGACAATTCTTCATGAGATACCTTATTTTAACAGCTTTAAGATCTTATATAAACACAAGTGTGTACATATACACATGTATGTCCACATAATACAACTCAAGTTTTAACGTGTCTTACATCCATGAAACAATCACCACAATCAAGGTGTAATTGACATGTTACCTCGCTACATTTTGTGGTCCAGGGGACAGGGGTGACTGTCACAGTCCAGACCTGCTGCAAAGTCTGTTTCTGGGTTCTCAGAGCTGACAGCCTTTTGTGCCATCTGTTACACCGGCTAGAGCTGTATTCCTAGGCTTGAAATGTATTGCTTCTAGAGCCTAAAGAAGCCTTTCAGGTGCTGTACTTCCTTTCCTGCCTCTTAAATATTCTACCAAAACTTCTCTGAAGGCATTGTCATGTTCTTAACCCTAGACCTTTAAATCTTCCCTGAATCTTCATAGGGTTTAGCTTCTGTCCTCTAAGGTGGCAAGTGTTCTAAGTACTCCTTATAGTCTAGCCCTTTGAGCAAGAACCCATAAGATCAAAGCCTGGAGATGTTCTCTGGGCTCCTGTTGCTACTTGCTTCCTGTTGCTACTTGTTCTTATGGCTTCTTGGGATATTACTTTCATCCTTTATTCAGCATCAGCACTGGGATTTAATCCTAGTTATCAGTCTGGTATCCAAGAAATGCCCCCTTATGGGAGAAGCTGTTGCATTATGGGGTGTAAATCCCTTGTAGTATGTAATAAAGTAGATCACCTACAAGCTGTGATGACTCAGGGATGTTCAACAAGCCATGATTTTTGGGTGTATCCACCCAGATGTCCACAGCCCATGTTTTTCAGTCCCCAGGTTTTCCTAGCTAGGGCTCAGACGTTACAGCAGACCTTTACTGACAGAGCATCCAACTATCTTTTAACCTTGGCAGCTGCACAGATCCTGGCCTTGCTTCTCAGCTGTATCTACTGACTGCAGAAGATAAAGGCTTCTTGTAAGCTAGCTGCCAGAGAGACTCTCAGGCTCTCATTTGGCCCCCAAAATAATGTCTGTTTCTCATTCAGTAGGGCATTGTAACAGTATTAATTCTACTTCCCTGTACTTAAAGTTCTGAATCGCTGCACTGCCCAGAATTCCTCATCGGGGACATTCTCAAGTCACAATTGAAGTTTTAGTAATTGTTCTGCCACCTCTCATCAGAAGCTACATAAGCCACACATCAGTTAGGAATCGGACCTTCCCTGGCCACTTGGAGTGAGGTGGTCCAATCACCAAATCCCATTTTACCACTTGACATCTCAAAGTTGTCATCAATTGTACTGGTCTTCTAGGAAACTGATTCCATATCTGCAAGTATGAGACTTGGGATAACTTACAAAAGATACAGGGGCCAAGGAGCAGGCATGGGCAAAGTCTTCAGACCATGGATGCTCATCTGACACCTGTGCAACGAGAAGTGAAGGATAGGGAATTGGGTAGGAACAACCTAGACTGCAGTGCAGCTCTGAGAAAGCCTTGGCGATACCCACAGGAAGCTCTGGTGTAGGGTCCCTCAGACTTCTAGTACTTCCCAGTGTGTTGCATTTTAAGGTGCTTCACATTCCAGGGAGAATGACCTTCGAATGCTGTTGTGGACCCCAAAGGAGCTGTACTTGGAGGCTGTTAGTTGACACATCCTTGGAGCTAGAGTTCTTGTAGAAATAAGCCAGCATTCCTGTGCCTGAACATAAGTCTGGTCAGACGAAGGTCCACACAAATAGAACCTTGTGCCCCTACATGAGATGAGTAAACTTGAGGTATTTTTGGTTAGTGACAAGCTTTATATAAAGCAAATAGAGCAAAAGAGACAACCTGGCAGGGATTGTGGAGGCAGCAATGAAGGTGGTCAGGAATTTTGAGATGTTGGCTCCATTTTCTGTTGTCTTAAACATGTAAGGGTCCTGGAGGAGACTCGAGAATGTAGCAAATGCCCTGAGTGTGGAAGCACCTTAGCATAGTCGAACTGAAATGAAGCACTGTGGCTGATGCCTAATGAAGGGGCAAGTTGGTGAGAGGCAGGAACTCTATCATGCAGAACCTTGAAGTCTATGGTAAGGAGGGTGGGTTTTACTCCATAGCTAATGGAGAACTGGAAGCAATGGAGCAACATGAATGATGTCTTTTAATCTCTCAGCCTTCACTGTTTTATCCCTTACAAACTGCACAGAGGAGCCAGTGACATGAGTAGCTGGGATTAAGAAGGGACAGAAATTGAAGCACGAATAGCTTCAGAATATCTTAGAAGGGACTGGCTCTTGCTGACTTTAGGTGTAAGGAATGAGGATAATCTAGACTGATGATGGCTTCTCTAGCCTAGTGGGTAGTTTTTGGTGCCCCAGATAGGACGAGAGACTAGAACAAAGTGCGGAGAAATCTAAGTTGTCTTGTACATGCTAAACTTGATATCTAATATCTACATGGGAATGTCAGACACTCAGTTGTGCATCAGGAGCCCAGGTAGAAGTACTCAAAGCAGGGGATGTACTCGAGGCATATTTAATACTCCCCATGGTTATGCCAGGGGAGCTATCTTGGAGGTGCAGATTGACTCCAGATCTCTCCAGGAGATGTTGAGTAGCTGCTGGGCCCAGTGTCAGTGCTGGAGAAAAACGGTGGCAATTACGTGGCTACAGCTACGTAAAATCCTGGCTCAAGTTGGGGAGCAGAAATTCACTGCCTGTTACCGGGCCAAAGGTCTAGGATTGCTTTGAGTATCAGACAAGGGAAATGCTCAGGTCTGAAGGATGCAAACACTCAGATGATACAAGTGCCAAGATGTGCATGCCAAGGTGTGTGCCCTTGTTCTCATGGAACCCTCTAGACTTTCTTGGTAAACTTGGTCTGTCACCAAGTGAAACCACAAGTTGGGTCAGCTTATCTTTAAGATGGCTTCAGAGATAGGCTTTCTCTTAAATCCAATATGAAAAATGACCAGAGTCAGATGCCCAAACACCTATAGCCTAGGAATAGTCTTTCTGGAAAGAATTATCCTGAGTGACAGGTAGAAAAGTAGGGCTTAGATCAGGAAATACAGGTCAGACTAGGAGATGGTGTTGTGCCCTGACAAATCATTTTCCTCTTGTGCTGCTTTCCTCCCTATGAGAACAGTGGGCCATGTTGATGGCTCACCTGCTATGATGAAACTATCTACTTATACAGTGGAAGTACAGACATGTAACTTGGAAGTTGTAAAGGACAAAGCCTCTTGTCTTCTAAGGTGTCAGTCTTTTTTTTTTTTTTTTTTTTTTTTTTACTGCTGTCCTGCAGCAAAAACCACCAGAACCTCCTGAAAACCGCCACAAGCAGAACTCTTGATGTCTGTTCACTATTGTGTATCTAGGTATAGGGTATAGTTGAGGCAGCCAGTAAGTAGCTAAGTCAGTGGAATAGGTAAAATCAGAACTTGAGTTTTAGAATTATGGTTCATGACGTTGACAGCCGGAATAAGTGACAACATCTGGTTTTCTGGATAGGGCAACTGGAATGGAAGTGTCAATTAGTCATGTCTTGGCCTTCTAGAGCATGGCTTCACTGGGGGCCCGTTAGCTGGTGGTTCTAGAGCCCAAGGTTCTAAAGGGGGGTGTTCTGAGGATCAGTCTAATATCCAGAGCTTGACAACCAAACTCTTGTCCTCAAAACTGGGAATTAAACTGGTATTCAGCATTTTGAAAGGTTGCTAGAGAAAGTTGCTGCTTTAAAAGGACCCCATGCTTTTATGAGCTGTTTTTGGCCTTTGTGCCAAGTAGCTCCTTGTTGGGGTTTAGTCTTGCTGCTTATACAGCTAACTAATCGTTACAGATCAACTTGCTCATAATGCTTCCAGATACACACTACTTGCTACTCACGATTAATGGCTCATGTACTAAGATGCCTCTAAATATCCGATGGCCTAAACGTTAACCCAAGACAGCTGAAAGATGGCAACTTATAGTTGATTTGTTTCAAGAATAAGCTAACAGTCTGGGCCCACTAAGGAAACCAGAGCTAGCCTAAGCTAAATAGTCCAGTAGAATTTAATATGGGCAACTAACTACAAACAGTTGAAAGCCAAACGGGAAATGCTAAAGAACTGCAAATTAACAGCAGAAGCTGCTTTTGTACCCTTAGTTCTGAAAAGGACAAAGGGAAGAAAGTGCCACTACAGCCTTGTAGTAGACTACCCAGATGGGACTGGAGGAATGGCAGGGAATGCTTGGAGACTGGGACCAGGGAGAAGGACTGACTCTAGAACCCTGGAAATAGCCACAGGCACATTCTGAAATTAGAGGGAAAATACCCTGGCTGCTTCCTCCTACCTGCCATGTAATCTCCCATCAGGGCTTCCTGATGGCCAAAGCCTGACAGGTGTGCCTCACTTGCACAACTGTCACTTGAACTGGACCGTGGGCACTAAATGCCACTGTCTCCTACTTCAAGCCTGCTGTTGACTTCCTCTTCATTGTCCCTGGAGAAAATGAAGCCATCGTGGAACCTGGGAATAACTGAGGCTCTGGGCAGATCAGGGAGGGCTTGATATAACGTGGGATGAGCATAAACCGGATGCACACAGGGTCAGTTGGAGTCCAGCAGGAAGACACCGCAGTGTGCAGCTCTGGAGAAAGTCTCTGCTCACTCAGGGACCTTCAGCACAAAGACTGCTCAGAGCCCTGCATCGGGCGGGACTGGCCGGGGCCTGGTGTGCTTTGCCCAGTCGTTGGCTGGGATCGCCTTGGGTGAAGAATGTCCTCAGTTCTAACACTGGCAGATCCCACAGGTGCCGTGGCTGGAAGCAGTCAGCTTAACCGCAGTCAAGGCAGGTCCTTCGTCAAGGAGACTCAAGTGGCATCTCTCCACAGCTGCTACGGTGACCGTATGACTCAAAACTAGGATGCCTCAGAGCAAAGAGAATTACTAACCACTAGGGCAACAGGCACAAACCAGAACTGTCTAGACAAGTTGGCATATGGCCCCCAGGTGTATAATGGCTGTGACTTGGAACAAAGGGCCACTGGCAGAGCTTGTGAGGGTGCCAGTGAAAAGTGAATTCTGTCTTGCTCTTGCCTCTTGAGCACAACTGCTCTGAGAAGCATTGACTGTTTTCTGGCAGAAACTAGTACCAACTTCACATGCTAATGCACTGGACAGAACTAGCATGAAAGTACTGAGGTTGAAGGGTCGAGGAAGACAAGGTTTGAGCCATGGGCATTTGTACCTCCATCCTGTCTCCTGGTGGGGGCTTGGTGGATCCAGCCCAGGGAGCCTGCTTTCTGCCGGTACTGATGCTTGAGGAGGGAGACCCTGACCTAGAGAATCTCCATGTAAACCACAAGATATCTTAGGGATCTTATCTTCGAACTTACTAGGGCTGAAACTAGAATTTTGCCTTTTCTTTGTCCAATAACTTATTACTAGATAAGTCATATTCCTTTGACATTAGATATTCTCAGGCCAAAACAAGACTGCAGGAAGGCACCTATTCAAAGGAAAGCAAACTTGAATAACATGCACCACTGGAAACAGTAGGGCACTCATACTGAGAATATCAAATATGTAAAAGAAATGTAAAACACCATTCACGAATAAGAGCAACAATGAATCGGGTATAAAAAGTTGACAGGACACAATAGGAGTGATCAGAAGGGTACAGCTGAAGAACAAATTAGTGAACTTAGAGATCAGATTAAATCTTTATGGAAGAAGGGAAAGAAAAGGCTTGTAGGATGTGAGAATATAAACAGACAACAGAATCAAAAGAAAGTTGTCAAAATAAACATCCCAAAATCAGTGATTGTACTTTGAAAGGGTTCATGGAGTTACATGGAAAGAAATCCCACAACTACATGCAATATAAGCTTTAAAGCTCATGAGTTTCTAAAAGCTCATTTACAGAACAAGAATCAATCTCATAGCATTCAAGAAAAATATTGGGTGAAATAAAGATGTAATCTTTAGAGAATTAAACTTACAGAAGTCCTCAAATATAAATGGGTAGAGAATGGTATAACGAACTGCGTACCTGTTACTCAGTTCCAATAGCTCAATTTTGTCTTGTTTCCACTTACCCCACCAGATTTTTTGCCTTATTTTTCTTTGTTAGAATTCCTTAAAGCAAACACCAGGTATCGTTTTATTCACAAATAACAAATCTTTTTAAACTCACGGTCACATCTAACAAACCAACACCATTTCACTGCTCTAAGAATCCAGCATCTACCTTATTCAAATCGGGCTCCAAACAAGTACACTACTGCATTTGGTTTCCTTAACCCAAGATACAACCAGGGTAGACTTAATTGCTAACGCTTCATTGTGTGCAATCCTGGAGCAGTGACCTCGAAGAGAAAGGAACCTAAGACAGGGAAGACTAGGAAACATGAGCTTACTAAGTTAGCCACTGCTTCACAAAGCTCATGGCCAACTGCTGGGCCTCCTGAGTGACCGGTATAGAAGGGGGAGGGAGTTCATCCCTGGGCTCTGCATTCTAGCACTTGCTAGTCAGTTTTTCAAGGACTAAACTTGCAGATGTTGCCCACTTGGCGACTGGAGGGAAACGCAAGTCATGCAGCCATGCAGTGTGGCATGTCATTGGAGCTACAAGTTCGGGCATGCAGCTAAGCAGCACATAATACAGGTTGGCAAGGCGTTGGCCAGTGTCTAGTTGTGGGATTCAGGTGACCCAAGGGAATCTGGTATGTTGCTAGTCTTAAGTCATCCTATAACAGACCGTGCCTATTGTCGCTGATACGCTGAAGAAACTTGGTCACTTGTCCTGTGAAATGTCCTACACTCCAGGTTTGGCTGATTGCTTCAACATCTAACTTGTTCCTCCTCCCCCGCTGTAGTTACTGTAAGCTGGTGGTTCTACAGGCTGACTAGACAGTTACTGGCAAGACTTCACAGGCAGCCTGTACTTCCTATTGCATCACTTTTGGAAGCGCTATGTCTGGTTCAAGTTGCAGTGCTGCTAAGCTTAGTGAATGGATCAGGCTGACACCATCTGAACCCACTGAGTTTG
The DNA here is from genome assembly GCA_008750895.1 of Mirza zaza. NCBI lineage: Eukaryota > Metazoa > Chordata > Mammalia > Primates > Cheirogaleidae > Mirza > Mirza zaza. The sequence continues at coordinate 69,451 of VSMD01047956.1, forward strand.
TCATTGTCCTTATCTAAGGATTTTAGTTCATACGGTTGATCATAAAGAACCCCAATACTAAACTCTGCCCTCTACTTACGCCCTTTACAATGTGACTTTGCTATTCCAATCACAAAATAGACATCTTCCCCACCACTTGGATGGGAATTGGCCTTGTTACTTTGGATAGAATGTGGCAGAAATGAAACTTCTACTTCAAACCTGGGCCTCAATGGACCTTGTTTCTTTTCCTCCTTTCTCACTGTCATGGGAATGAGTCTGGAAATCAGACTGAGGGTGTGAACCCTATTGCCCTAAGGTCATTCTAGACCAGCCTTGAGCTGACCTCCAAATGTGAGCCCAGCTCCTCCCTACAGCTGGCTACATACTTTGACTTATTGCAGAGGGGATGTGTACCTGGCAGGCAGCTTTTCAGGGGACCAGTGGGTCCCCTTCAAGATGCTATTACCGAACTTGACAAACCCAACTTTGTCCCAAAGTAGCAGATGACTTCCTTTTCCCACTCATCCCCAACCAGGATAATACAGGGGAAAGGATGTGTGGGAGTAATAGCTATGTTTACAAAACAGGCCGGAAGTTCCACAAGGTTGTGGTCCCAGGGCTCCTCCAAATCTTAATGTTCAAAATACTCTCGCTGACCATGTTTCCTAGGCCTTCCTACTAGGCAGGGATGCTAGCCCTAAGAGGCAATGCAGAGTCCTGAGGTGTTAGAATCTGTGTCCAGATGCTATGGAACATGTACTGGTGATTTGCTATAAGGTGCATTTTTCTCAGCAAAACAAGCTTTTGCAAAAAGCTTATGAAAATCTCTAATAGAAGTCTAGTTTGAGCCACATGCATATAATTATGTGAAAGGAATATAGTAGTATCTTGCTACTTTGCCATCTGTTATTCCCAACCAGAATTCCCAGAGTGTAAGTAGATCCTGCATTTGGTCTTCTGCCGGTCCTGACAACCTGTGATGTCTGCCATGATGCTGTTGTATGAGAATTGGGACATGATCTGTAGGTCCCAAATAGGCTTAGCTAACATGCACATATCCTGATCTATTTGCACACATTTGCTCACTTAGGGCCTTGGTAAGGTGGTCCCACTTCAGATACTATCATCTGGTTGTCACAGCCCCTAATGACCAGCCAGGCTTCCAAAGTAGCTTCCTGTTGGTGTTGAGATAAGGATGGTGTTTCAAATCAATACTCTGGAATTGGCTCAATGGGCCATGAGGACACCCCATTCCCCACCCAAATGCTCAATCAAGCCCTCCTGAGTAATCATAGGTAAATCCTAGAGTTCTTGCTGACTTCTGTCCCTGCCCAATTCTTTGGGAGCTACTGAAGGTAGTAAATGGTGGTAGGACTGAGACAAGTGGCAGCTCAACATAGGCCAAGGGTCCTAGAACCTGATTCTCTAGTTGCAAGGAAGCAGGTATTCTTTGTAGGATGGCAAAGAGTTCTTTGCTGTGTTCATGCACCCAAGCAGCATAACAATCTGGACTCTTGTTTCAGTGGATGCTATAAGCCTGCCAGGGTCAAAGAAGTTCTTTGGGACAGTTCACCAAAAGTCCTCTCCTGTCAAGTTTAGTAAGTAGCATGTCTTCAAAGAAGTGAAGGTTCTGATGTCAGGCCCAGGTTGAACATCCATTTCAGCTGCTTACTTCATGAAATTTTAAGTTTTTTAATCTCAGCCTCCATATCTTTTTTGTAGACGTTGCTTTCATCCTGAGTTGAATCTTATATCTTCAAGGTGGTGGTAATATAACATACAAAATCCCAAGAAGACTAACGAATACAAAAACCTCATTGGAATTGTATGGATTAATTTAAAATGTCCTGTCAATTGGTTTTTAGCATGTTTACAAGTCCTATTCTGGTACCATTATTGTAGTTTCAACCTCACAACTAAAGATCAACAGACCAGAGCTGCCAGAAACTACCTGTCATCTGAATTTATAATGTCAGAGGTATCACAAATCAATGAGCAATACAAGGATTATTTAGTAAGTGGCATTTACAATTGGCAAGTCATTTGGAAAACGTGTTTGGCAGATCTTGTTTCACATCCTAAAAACAAGTCTTTGATTGAATAAAAAGTGGAATGGAGCCTCCAACCCGCTTCATTGAAAGCCCTCTCCTGTTCCTCGGGAACTCGCTAATCTTCGAACATTGTTACGGCTCCACATGTAGTGCTGCAGGCTTTTACACAAATTAAAATCTTAGGTCTGAATGAGTAGAGCAAGTCACATCTATACATGTTGCTGCGGTCTATCCTTCATTACCAAATTGTTCTAATGATAAACTGTGATAGGTTTGTGGATTTCGTGTTAGTAGAATTTTGGTTTAGATATTTGCTTTTATGAGCAGTGTTGCCTCCAAACACTGAGCACTACTTGATGCAGGTATAACTGTCAACTCAAGTAAATGAGCTCAATATCAGTGGGGGTTTACTAAGCCAAGACTTGAGGACATGCCAGCGAGAAACATGAACCCGCGGACAAACTGGCTGTCTTTCTGAAGCTGGGGGCAGGGAAAGGGGTTGATGCGGTGGTGGCTATTCTTGTGAGGCCCAAGAAATGCACATCTTACTGTAAGATAAGGGAATAAAAGATTCAATTATGTAGGTGTCCCAGGGCAGGTGGACAGGCTGATTTGTCTTGTCTCCAGTTCTTACCTGTAAGAAACTTGTAAATCATTAGTATAGTCTCCAGTTGTTACCTGTAAAACTTGTAAATCATTAGTATAGACTTGAGCTCTAGTTTTAGGTGCTAGACCTAGGTACAACTTGGATGTCTTTGCTTATGGGAGGTTAGCAAGGAATTTCCTTAATCTGTGAGGCTGGTTCTTCACTGATGCCCGAGGCTTCTACCTTCTTACATAAGGATTTGGCAGTGGGGAGAGAACCCTGAGACTGATTTTCTTAAACATTTTCCAGGGTGTACACATGGGAGTGGTATTAATGGATTTTAGGGGATGCATATCTTTAACCTTACTGGTGATAGCCAATGCTTGATCATAGCACCAAATTATACACTCTTCCCCCAGTAAGATATAAGGCTTTCCTTTGTTCTACATTCTTGCTAACTTCTTGGTACTAGTGTAAAAAAAACCACAATGGCATAAACTTACAAGAATCACTTTCCCTTCCTTGATTACATATATGCTATGTTCAATTTCATATATGCTATGTTCAATGGAAAACTCTAAGTTTTCATGAGCTCTCTATAAATCAGAGCCTAAGATGGTTAATTATACACTTTGGGTACTAATCCATATGGTCATGTCCCCTTCTCTCGAGTTGTACTTCATTCCCTTATGTCCTTTGAACTTAGATCTTTTGAATAAGACACTGTTATAGAAGTAAATAGGATATTGTTATACTAAAGTTCTAACTCGTTTAAGTACTAGCCTCACTATTCAATCACAGATGAATTAAATATCCAATTGTATCTTATGGATAATCTACTGAATATTCCATCTCTTCCCCACTGGCCAGTAGTAGGCTACATCAATATTATGATGGGTTAATATCTAAATTCTAGTCTGTTTTCCCATCCCTGCCAAATACCACACTTCCATACACATAAAACTGACAGTTGCATAATCAATAAATGGATTTGATAACTAGCACTCTTTCCACATTGAGCCCGTGGCCTTCCCTTGCTGTGATAATCCAACAGGGAAAGAGAAAGCCTCTAAAACTGCTCCCTCCAAAGTAAATATCACAGCCTGGGAGAGTAGCCAAGATTAATGCCATGTAAAACCCCAAGGAGATGGGTTGTGTCCATATCTCCACCTAACTCACCAGTATGGCTGCAAAACCTGGATAGGTCTGGAGTGAGTTTGCTTAGGTCTAAGGATTTATCCCCATTTGCAGCTGCTGTGACATCAGATCTCCTTGCTGACATAGACTAACATAGCCTCAGATACATGGTATGTAGTCATCACTGTGGTGTCTATCAGAAAAGAGAATCAGAAGTGACTTGCATCTGCATGGACTAGATAAGTTTTACCCCAGAGCTATATAAACTCCGTGTTCTATAATAGCATGGTTTGAAGAGATCTAGGACTGCTTTAGACTGCTTGAAGGTATTGAGTCATTCTATTGATGGCATGATTGGACAAGATGAGCAGGAAGAGGCTAACATGGAGGACTTTAACTGTATGCTTCACAGCATGAGAGAAAACATGTGAAAACTCTTACTGATGTTTTACAAGTCCAATAGTCTATGCAAAGTCAGAGATGAGCTATTGCATCTCACCATGACAAAGGAAGTACACACCTGGTGGGGCTTTTCAGGTTTGGAGGCAGCATATTCCCCACCTGGGAACACTGACTCATGCACTGAGTGACAAAGGCTACAGATTTCAAGGGGGGCCCAAAGCAAAACTAGGCTCCTTAGCAGGTCCAGCCTACGGTGCCTGGGCCAGGCAATCTAGCGAACATCTTTCTGAAAAGTGCAAAATAGTGAATATCTTGGGGTGTGCAGACCGTATGGTCTGTTATAAATGCTGAGGGCCTGCTACCATAGTGACAGAACATCCAGATTACTCCAGAAGGGGGAGGATAAACGGCTCAACAGGGGTCCCTTACAAGACCAGAAGTCTTCATAATCTTATGCTATATCTGCGATCCATTCCAAATTAACATTTGTACATGGACTGAGGTATGAAGAAAGAGCTGTGGTTATCTTTTCATGTGAGTGTCTAAATATAGTCCCACTTACTAGGAAGATTAGTCCCACTTTCTCCATTGGGTTATGTTGGTGTCTCAAAGATTGACTCACCACATGTGTTGGGACTATTTCTGGATTCCCTATTCTGGCCACTGACGTTCTAAGGAAAGGACTCGATACCCATGTATTGAAGGAGTGTGGTTATATGGCATCCTTCAGCTGTTAGCTCTTTAGGTTCTAAATGAAGTTGTAATACTTCATTGGAACTTATTTTTAAAATAGAGACCACGCGTATGTCTACGAAGGGTTCTCTTTTGAACACACATCAAACCATTCATCGTAATATGATTACAAGTTGTCAAGGCTGTCCTCTTCGCTTTAAGACAAGCAATGCATCTGTCAGTGGCACTCATAAGCTGCTGTGTTTTTATTTCAAAATACTTAGGGGGTACAAATGTTCTAGGTTACATGGATTGTAGCTTTAGAGGTGAAGCCACCTTCTGTTCAGAAGGCCCCTAACCAATGACTTTACCACCACTTTGGTCAGTCAGTGGCTGGAGGCTGCCCTGAAAAGGGCTAACCTGCTACCATGGTCAAAGACCTAGCTGTTTTGCCCATCCATATGTCTCCTCTCTGGGGTAACTTTATCCAGAGCTCACCATCAGAGACTGTCAAGATAACATCACAATGTGGGTCTCTTCCTCCCTTTTTCTTACAGGGATTACTCCCCAAGAAAACTCTTGCACTCCTAATTCCTCAGCATCTACTTTCCAGCAAATCTAACCTCACAAATGATCTGTCTGCCCTTGTGCCAATACTACACCGCCTTGACTAATATCTTAAGTCTTGGTCAGGTAGTAAGAATCCCGAGTTCTTCTACATCAAAACTACTTTGGCTATTCTGTTGCTTCCATTTCAACATGAATTTCAGGATAATTTCCATAGAAAACTCTGGTGTTCAGGATTGTGTTGCTTATGTAGAACTTACGGGGAAAATAGTGCCACATTTATGGATTTGGAGAGTTAAGATATACTCGGATCTTATTTCTTGCAATAACATGCTAAAATAAAAACAAGAAAACCATTAAGCGTAAGGCCTTTTACCAGTGTGTGCTCAGTTTTATGATTGGACTCGAGTAGTCAGTATTCTAGACCTCAAGAGAATTTAGACATGTGAACAGAAGACGAGGGACGAGTGCAGTAACCTAGGGATTGGCAATAGCAGGCAGCTGCTAAGACACCCAGGATAATGGGGTAAAGGATATGAATTCTCTCAGACCTGTGTCTAAACCACCTGAAGGCTCACAGGAGCAGGCAAAATGGAGCTTAAGTCACCAGTGAGTGCTCAGAGCTGAGAGGTTTAGAACTACTTGGGCTTATGTGTCCACATTGCCTAATCTATTACCATGTACCACTTAATCTGGTCAGAAGCTTACTGGATGTGTTATTGCTACATAACACTGCCACAAACCTAGCAGCCTAACACAACACACATTACCTGTTTCGGTGGATAGTGTCCAGGCACATTTTGACTGGGTCCTGCATCAGTCTCCCAAGGCTGCAATCAAGGTGTCAGCTGGGCTGCACTCACGTGGAGGCTTGACTTGGAGAGTCCACTTTTAAGCTTGCATGGTCATTGGTAAGATGGGTTTTGGTTATGTTTTACTATCTCTAAGCAGAGTGCCTGTGTTTCACTGGCTGTTGGCTGGAGGTAGCCCTCAGTTCCCAGAGGCGTCCCTAATTTTCTTGCCACATGGGCTCCCCCAACATGGCTATTGCTTCAATAAAGCCAGAATGGAAAGAGTCTTCCTCCCAAGCAAAGGTCACAGTGACGTAGAATGTAATTACTGAAGTGACATGTCATCGCTTCTGCCGTGTCTTACTGGCTAGGAACAAGTTGCAGTCCTGTCCACACTCCAGGGAAGAGCCCTGTGCAAACATGGGAATGCCAGGAGGTGCAGAAGTCCTGAGCCTGTCCTAGGGGTTGCTCATCTTGGCTGGGAAGCCTGGGAAAGTGTAGTTGGGTGGGGGATAAATGAAGATGGAGGATCTGAGAGAAACTGACCTGCAGGAGAAAGATTAAGGTAACAAATTGAATGATATAAACTAGAGCTACTTTAGACTTTATTTCCTCTTATTCCTGACTCTTTTCTCTCCATAGGCAATCACTCTAATGCTTTAAGTCCCTGAAAGGTACACGTGTCCTAGAGTAACGTGAAATGTCTTGAATTTAAAACTCTGCTATACATCTTCAATTTAATTCAAGATAGGGGGTGGTTATGCTATGGTGCAGTTCATGATTTCTATCTTTTTTTTTTTTTTTTTTTTTTTTTTTTTTTTTTTTTTGGTCTTTGAGCATCTAGATTCTCTTCCAACTTTCCTTAACCAACACCAAATATCCTAGGCTATTCCTTGGACTCTACATGAAGTACTCCGGAATGTATCCAGAGTGTGACTATGGGCCACATGGGTCCTTTTGCTTTTCCCCTTTCCTATGAGTAGAGAAAGTCCAGAGCTTTATGGTAGCTGACAATTACGCATTGAACTTTATGCTACTAAGAGTACTCGTTTTCTAAGCATTCATGGAAGACTGATTCTATACTAGGTCAGAATCTCAAATTTCAAAAAGCAGAAATTCCATTGGCACAAAAGGACATATAATCTATGTAATTTCAAATAAAAATTTCAAATAAAACTCCCACACCCTTCCAATCTAAAATGTTCTGCCTTGAAATTACTCAGAAGTAAACTCAACCCTTAAGTACTTGCCTTTTTAAAAACATGTTTCTTAGTTATAGACCAGTAACCATAGGTGTAGCCAAACTTCACAATTTGATTATTGAAGAATAAGAAACACAGCTGACAAGAGCTAGCCCTTCTAGGGATGGGTGGGGACGGGTAGGGAAGACTTTGACCAGACTCCTTTTTAGCCACAAACCGGGCATATGTTGACAAGTGATGGAATTTAGGAGGATCAGGCTCCTAGCCGATCTCTTAGCTTTGAACAAAATGCTTCTTCAGTTCAAGCTTTACAATCTCTAAGCTAAAATGAGACTTGAGGTGTGGGTATCGGGGTGCAGGGGCTTTCACATAATCTTAAACACAGCTAACGAATGAGCCAGTGCATGAGCTAATGGAATTGGAGAGGCCTGTGCAACTGAGTCTGTTGGTTCCAGGTGCTGCCTCCACTCCCCACCTATGAGCAATGAACCACAGGAAGTTCTCTGCACCCTTCCAGGGAGATGGAAGTAGGTGTCCTTAGGCGGCAGCTCAAGCAGAATGTCTAGTCTTGTCACCCATTGGACCTGGGGTTCAGTCCAAGGATTCTGCTCAGAAACACTGCCTTGAGCACCTGTTTTTAAGCATGGCTACAATAGTTTATGAACTTTCCTAAAACTCGAGTATAAGGAAATAGGAAGGTTTTGAGCATGTTCTCAGTCTGCCACCTTGAAGTCTGATCATAGCTATAAATTCTTTAATACTAGCATGTTTAACTGCTAGGATGCTATGACAGTGAGAAGTAGCAGTAAGAACATTTTAACTAAATCAGGTGCTTTTAGTGATTCATTAAATGATTTTCCTAAGCCTCTGAAGGATTCCCTGTATCAAGTTGTATGTTTTCATTCCTAGCTTGACAAAAATTCATGACTGCAAAAGTCGTAAATGCTTTTTTGAGATCTGAGAATGTGGCTTTTCTTAATGCAATTAACCACCCCCATATTGATCTGTCCTTGTGTTTGAGACATATCCTATTTTTAATAGGATGTCTGCATCCCTATTTTTAATACGCTGCCATATTTGACTCCTAATATCTCTAGATTCCTTGTGTCTATTAATAACATAGCTTGCTGTTCTTCTGTCTACAGTAGCAAAACTGCTAGTAAAACAGGCCACCTTATTTTGGCATTTTCTTATGCAATGTATTCTCTCAGTCAGGGCCTTAAAGCAGGAAAACGAAACACTTCAAGCATTTACAAAGGGAATTCAATCCACGTAACTCTGAAGATGGAGGTACAGGGAGCCAAATGGGTTATGGACATGGTGAGGAAACTGAAGTTTACAGCTCCAAGAATTCTCAGCTGCCCCTGGGCTGAAAGAGGTAGAGGGAGGCAGGGTTAGGAACCACAAGGTGTTAGGGCACCTGGAGATGGGGAGACCAAGTTGGGCTGAGTTGCAGAGGAAACTGTCTTGAGCCAAAGAAGGGGCAGGAATACCCTGGCCCTCTTCCTTTCTCCCACCCTCCATCCCCCACCAGGCTGTTCACTGACCAAACCTGGCTGCGGCCTAGCCGGATGCGCCTGGGAAACGCAGCTTGTAAGTACGAGGGTCTGCCCCCACGGCACCGAGAACCAGCAGGGTAACGACTGAAACTGAGGATTAAATGTCAGAAAGTTGGATTAGCTCCAGGCTTTTGCTATCTGAACAATACTAGCATTCTTGGATGTTTCCTGGTATACATGTGTAAGATAGTCTTCATGGCATATCCAGGAATTTGTTGGGCCATGTGGATCTTACAGGTAACTAGAAAGCACCAAGCTGTTGCAGAACAGGTATGTCTTACATTTGTGCCAGCTGTGTTTGAAATGTGTCATCACTCGTGGTCCCAAACATGTCAGTTCCGGGGGTCTTCTGCCTGCTCCTTGTGCTCCCAAAGGTTGACCTGAGTGAACTTCATCACCCAGGCTGCCAGGCCCTCTGGTCTCTAGTGTCTCCAATGGGGAACACAGGTAGGAGATCTAAGATCTGAAAGAAGGTAACTGCTCCTCCTTGGTCCATTGGAGTAGGTAACCGCTTCTTCCCTTGGTCTCAACACTATCCGGTGTTCTCCTTTCACAAACTCTGACTGAGCCACTTGTTTCCTGTTGTGACTCAGACTGATAGAGCCAAGTATCTCTAATTGCTGCCAACCTATTGTCTTGTTTGGCTTCTATTCCCTCATTATTGACAAGAGAAAACTGAGTTTACTTGGGAATGATTATCATTTGGAATGCATGGAATGGTGAGCCATGAGTACACTGGGTGAGGGAAGCATAAAAGGAACCTTTTTTTTTTAACAAAGGCTTACGTAAGCTGCTTAGAGACAGTTGATTCATTCCAGAAGTTCAAAACCAGGGTTGTTAGTTCTCTGTAGGTATGTGTTCCTCTGAGAACATCTTACCTGAATCACTGATATCCCAAAGGATGTCCAGTGATAAACCTTATCAAAGCAGGAGATACATGAAGGATGGGAAAGGGTATTTGTGGGCCTCTTAGAAAGTCTTGGAAACTGTCATCTCGGATGCATGAACTTGAGCCGCCACCTCCTTCGTGCCTTCCTATTGTCCGGGTCTGGCAAAAGTAACTTCATCCTGATAGCTATAGCTTTCACATTTCTGTAATCTCCAGCGATCTTTCTGTGACAGTATCACTGATCAATGAACTTCAGTTGGACTAAGTGTCCCTCAGTGCCAGAAAGGACCTTTCCCAGTAGCGTGGTCTTGTCCCATGTTGGGTTGTGGTGAACAACTGGAAGTCAGCGTTGAGACCCCATTAGCCACATTTGAGCAACTGAGGGGGCCAGAAGAAGCGCTCGGGGTTAGTTCATCTGGATTTCACTATTTGATTCTTTCCATAGGTGTTACCATCTCAAGGCACTGGGACATTTGGTCAGCAGTTCTATTTCTATAAAGACTTGAGAAAATGGGTACAGTTTAAAAAGGAAAACAAAGCAAAAATAGCAAATGACAATTACAGTCTACTTTGGCTTTGAGTCATGAACCTAAACTTAAAGACAACCAGCAGAACAGACAAAATGACCATGGGGATCTAGTTGAGACTAGTAGCCACGTGGCTTATTCTGTGTAACTGAGTCTCAACTTCCCCAGACAAGTTTACCCACAGGGTACAGCAGGTAGTATTAGCAATAGCACAGATACCATCTTGTTTAGCTAATCGAGTGTTACTATGCAGCAATAGCTTTTGCAGTGGAGTCTTCAAGAATTTCTAGGGTAGTAGATAGACTTATTAGCAGCTACACCATCCCATGGTACAAAAGGAAGCAAATTCAGAGTCCCATAACCTCCCAAGTAACTCATGTTTAACTCTGTAGTGAGGGGGCTGGTCTGATAATTATGCCAATGATTTCAGATCTACTGACAATAGTCAAATACCACAACCTACACTGGCCTTTTATCCAAGTGTCTAAACATCTACAGACCCACGTTGACATACCCTACCCGCGACATTCAACATTGCTTAATAGAAGCACAGTTTGAGCTTTATATGATAGAATTAAACCCCCAGGGGTCAGTCATATACTATACTACCAATGGCCCTTGAAATTGGTTCCACTAGTTTTCTGCACATCAGACCGAAGGAACTTTTAAGAGGGAGTGGACCCATTGCATATTTCAGATCTAAGATCATCTTTTTGAGTAGATAAGGCAAGTTAACAAGAGCTGAAGGTAGATGAGACTGCCTTAAAACCTACAGGAGGGCCCAGCGATATGCCTGGTATGGGTAGTTGGATCTGGGATATTAGTGAAACTTGTTACAAGTTGAACTCTAGAGGGTCACTAGAGTCACGAACAAATCTTTGTTTTTGGTGACTGCCCCAACAGTAAGGTTTCCCCCTATGGCAACAGACTGGAGAATAGCCACTAGGGATTGTCTTTTCTAACTGGACTTTAGGCACTCCTGAAACGGTGACTCCCTTGCAGAGGAAGGCTTCAACTCTATGGGAGAACACACAGATCAAAACTAAAGGATAACTGTTGCCATGTGAGGGAGGTAGCTGAGATGAAAATCCAACTACCAAACCTCGAATGGCCAATCAGGAAGGTTAAAATAACCAGGGGCTGTAGGCACTGGCTTTCCAGGATTGAGTTTAGGACGGGTAGGGCAGGCTAAATAAGCATTTCTTGCCACTTCATTTATGTCATCAGTATTTCATAAAATTGATCACCTGTAGCACCATGACTTAAATCACGTGTAGTAGTTAACGAAAGTTTTGTGGAACCTGGCAGGACAGTCTACTTGGCCCAAACCAGAGCTCCTCTTTTGCTGAACCAGCAAAGCCACTATTTTTCTAACTTTATTTTTCAGCCTCTGGTGCCCAGTTCTGTACGTGCTTAGTCATTGTCTTAAGATCGTCTTGGACTCTTTCTTGCAGTGCCACAATAGATCTGATCAGTAGTGGGAACTCTAAGGACAGTATGTCTTGACGCATTGTCAGCAAGGTGACTTATTGTAGCTTCTGTAGTCTAGTTCCAAGTGGCCTGAAATTTGAATAATGGCCAGAGCAGCAGGTAGCTGCAGTGCATCTAATTATTCTGCAAATAGCCCACTTACTTTGTTTCCCTTGGAAGTGAGGAGACCTGACTCCAGGACACACCAAAACCATGAACAACTCTAAAAGCATGCCTGTCATCTGTACGATAAGTCTTTCCCTTAGCATGCAGACAGGCTTAAATTGGGGGCAAACAGCTGAGCCTACCGGACTAAAGTGGCTAAAGGCACGGGAGCTGCCTCCACAGCCTCAAAGGAAGTAGCAGTCGCATAGCCTGCACGACACTTCTACCAGTGTCACTGTTTAAATACAAACCGTGTGAACCAGCACAGCTCAGCATTGTTGAGGGGGAATCTCGTAGACCCTCCTGAGGAGTTGGAGGTGATCTTTCAGTTAAGAGGTCATGTGTCTCCACTGAAAGGGGAAAGGATCTAGGAGTTATTGCCGTGAGTGACACATAAGGAGCAACAAGTAGAAGCTTGTAGGAAGTTGGCTGGTGCAGAGATGCTGAGCGTGGTGAGTTTGAGAACTTCCACAGCATGAGGCAGAGATACGCATAGGGGTGCCACGGCTATCATGCTGGCTGCCTTTGGCTGGCAGGCTGCAGCGGGGACTGTTCTTAGGGAACTTCCATGGGCAACAGGATCCAATTGTTGACTACAATATCCTAGAGGGCAGTGTTGGCCTCTGCTTTCACCCCTTTCTGTGAAAGAGATGATTTGAGGGTCTTAAAGGAGTTTAAAGAATCTTCTTGTTCACCCTAATTATGATCTTCTAGCTTAAAAACTTGCTGTTCGGATTCTACCCAAATATTGGGGTCAGGCTTGGTAAATTTGAAGTATGACCGGGGTTGGGCCAGACAAGTTTTAGGGATCCAGTTATAACAGTTAACCAAGTCCTAGAAACCTATGGAGTTGACACTTGGTTTTTGGCTGAGGAAATTGCAAAATGCCTTGAATCCAGTCTGGGTCTAAATGTAATCGGTTCTCTGAAAGGCCCAAATAGTTCACCTGAGTTTTTCACCAGCTGCAGTTTCTCTAGAAATTTGACCTACAGCAGCTAGTTGCTTTAACAGATGTACACTGTGTTTTTCATAGGCTACTTGTGACAGGGAGCAAAGAAGGCCATCCGCATATTGTAGTAGAGCCTGGGGAGGAGGGATCACATCCTTCAAGTCTGCCTTTTAATATTTGAGAAAAACAGGAAAGGCTTTCAGTAAAACCCGGGACATTATCCAGATGATTGACTTCCCCAGGTGAAGGCAAAAAGATACTGGCTGGTGTGAGGCACTGGGATACTGAAGACTGCTATGCAGATCAATGACTGGAAAACCGATCAATGGGTATTGAGGTTTAGTAATACATGGGATTTGGAACCAGTGGCTATACCTTGGAGTAACAACATGGTTCGTTTCTGGGAGAGGTCCTGAATGAACCCACGGTGGTTTGTGTTTTGGATAGGTAGAACTGGGGCATTATAAGGACTGGCACATAGAATGAGGTCCCGATTTTAGTCCTCTGTAATAAGTCCTCTTCATAATGCCGTCTGGCTTATGCTATTAAGGGTTTTTATCAATCTGAATTTTAATGGGTATATTGAGTCTTACCAACATCAATGGATGATTTTTGCCCATAAAGACAAGCATCTGATTTAGCAGTGAGGGTGTAGCATTGTTTTCTGAATAGGAAGAGACCTAACAAATGGAACTTGGCGTCAGGACTCCAAAATTGAATCAGAAACTTGGTTTATGGAATTCTAAAATTATTTCCCTTTTGGGAAAAAACTTCCATCATGATGGTATCTTCCTAGAAAATCAAGTCTAAATAGGTGAGTGTGGGAAGAACTAACGAGCAAAAAGGGGTAGGTGTCTTGGAGAAGGCCAAGATGGAGAGATGGGCTGAGACAAAAGCACTTAAGGGCCTGTTGGAAACTCCCACAGACACTCTTCCTGCATCAGACCCGGCCTCTGCTTTACTGGCATTCCAGGTGATTCTGGCTTGGAGTTTGAGGATCTCTGTATTGCCAGCACCGTGATGCCTGGGACTTCTCCTTGTGAGGAGTGAAAGATGCACGGGCTGAAGAGGCTGTATGATTTCTCTAGCATCTGAGAAGGGGCAGTGACAGGACCAGGGTTGAGAAGTTGGTGACCTGCCAGAGTGTAGCACTGAAGACAGAACGGAAGCTCAGGCCAGCAACCTCCAAAACAGATGTTTAAAAGAGTTCTCATCTACAGCCAAAGGCCAAATGTTGCTAAAAGTTGAGCCCAGTTTGACTGGGAAATATAGCAGAGGTGCGAGGAATGCTAAATTTTTAGCCCTAGAGTATCTTACCCTAAAGTCAGGCCCTAATGAAGAAGGCATAGGATGGCATTGGGACATCTGGGTTAGATGTATTATAGGTCCTTGAACCCCACCCCTCACTTCCACAGAATCCGCTGGGCCTCTCCCTGCAAGGCTAATGCAGAAGTCTCACCTGAGACAGGTGTATTATCCTCTTAACACATGTCCCCACGGCTTCCAGGCCAGATTACTAGTGTCGAGTCACAGCATGATCCGATGGGGCAGTCTACCTGCTATGAGGGGGAAGGGATTACTCACCAACAGATGTGTGGGACCTGGCTACTCTATTAGTAGGAACAGAACAGACCCAGGAATGAGCTTTAAAGGTGATAGAGCAAAGGAAGGCTGGATAATGTAGATTTTGCATAGTGACCTTCATGGGACTAATGTTCTAGGAAAAGACATAGGGAACTAGTCCTAAAATACTGCTGGTACAGCTATGGGAAACTTTGGAGGAGATAGGGGGGAAATCATGGCCTATAATAGCAGTTCCATAAAAAAATCATATTCAAATCCTGGGAGACTTTAAGAATCTCCTAAGCTTCCTACAACCTATTGCAAATAGAATGTCTGGAAACAGAGCACAAGAATTGGTATTTCTTAGAACTCCTGTCTTTTGGGATACAGCTAAGCTTGAGAACCACTGGCATATAACAAATGGGAAAGATGCCAGGGCTATCTTGGAGTTTTTGAGAAAGGAATTGAGGCCATTTAGATGTAGGCCTGTTAGAACTCTATTACAGATGATTAGAGAACCCAAGATAATTCCAGGAGACCCCAGAAGATCATTCCTTTCCCTAAAACAAAAAGAAAGCACTAGTGAAGAAAGGGCACCAACCTCATGGCAGCTTTCCTCTGTAGACCAGGGTTGGTGAGGGAAGTTGTTAAGGAACTGGGATCTCTGATATTGGTGAAGATGTTCAAGTTCAGATATGGCAGATCTGGACAAAAGAATTTAACCATCAGAGCCAAAGTGGATGTGATTACTGTATAGAGCTGCAAAGCCAGAATAGCAATCAGAAGTCTTAAATCCACAAGTCTACTAGACCACCAAAAACAGTGAGATGGGCAGTGAAAAAGGTATTAGTCTTCTCACCCAATCTTTCTAGTTAAATTATCAATTGACCAAATGGAAACTCATTATCCCTTGTTCTATGCTCAAACCTGAGCCAGTCCTAGCTAAGTCTACTTTAAGAAAGTACCACAATACCAAAACACGCATAGAGCAGTGATTCCCCATGTCCTCCAAAGGAATCTATGGTAATGAGGACACATGAGGAACTCTACCCTGGGGGAAGAAACTCAAATCTTTCACTGGATGTGTTACTGATGTGAAGGGCAAAAATAGCCTAATCACCTTCATATTAGGGTCACAGTACGTGTGGTCAGTCAAAATTCCTCTCCCAAGTAGGTCTTGCAATGAGTCTTTGGAATCTACTTCATGGTCATTTCGCTCACTGAGCCTGAACAGGTTGGACGTACTTTTGGCAGTTGGCCAACCCCTAGCTTTATTCTTGACCTAAGAATGAAATAAGATTTAAAAGGTAGGAAAGACCCAGGCCCACAAAACTACCCTGCTCAAGATAGCAAACCAGAGTAGACGCTGTATCTGGGTGGAACAGTAGAAATTAACATTCCCTCGAAGTTGTTAAAGGATGCAGGAATAGGGTCCCGGTCAATCGTGTCCCCTGCTCAGCGTACCAGTTACAGCACCTGCGAAAGTCAGGACTCGTGGTGGATGATCAAGGGCAACCTCTAGGCAACAAAGGATCCCAGAAACCGTTCCTGGCCTGATAGAGCTGAGTTTGGCCTCTTGCCCAAAGCTGCTGCATCGGCTTCGGTGCTTTGGACACTTGGCTGTCTCGAAGTGCCTGTGTGCTTGGAACCAATAGCTGTTGTTTGCGACTTGTAGGTAGTATATGAAGGATGTTCTCCTACCACAAGTAGAAATAGATGTGGTCATTCTTATCTCCAAGAGTTCCTCTTGAACTTGTCTCCCATTCCTGTGGCCATAGAGGTTCTGGATCTTGCTAGGGGAAGAGAAAAGTAAACTATTCTTCCCAAGGGACATACAAGTTAATACTGGCTATCATCTTTGCCTGTTTATCCAAAATGACCTGTATCATTGACTGACAGAATCTAGGGTTGTGACATAGTGAGGCCAGGCAGTGGCTTGCCTGGGATCCAGACACCTTGGTGCTTGCATGACTGGCAACAGCCAGGAATTTCAACGGCCAGGGCATGATCTCATTGACAGGGTCTCAGACTCCTTTGGAATAATGTCTGGGGGTTGCCCATCTGGACAAGAAATCTAGACCATCCAAATGGGGGCGGAAGTGAAAAATCTTCTGGAGTCGGGTGGGAGGAGCATCATTATCAGTGACCAGTTGCAGGTTGGGTCCTCCTGAAGTAAACGCCCATGTAGTTTGGCTATAAGATGTTTATCAGGGATCCACAGCTGTGAACGCAGCAAGGGAGATGCAGGCTGGGCAGATGGAGAAGTCAAACACTGAAGCAGGCCGGAGAAAGCCTCAGCCTCACCCAATGGGAGAGCTGCAATATTTCCCATCAATGCCCTGTGTTGGGCCAAAATGACCCAGGCCCATGATTCTCTTCACCTAGTTGCAGGGTCTGGGCTGCCCCAGGAAGAACATCACCTAAAGCTAGGAGGCTCCATAGAGGCAGACCCTGAAGGAGCTGGTGAACCTTGTATGTTCAGTTCCAGGCTGGCTGGCAGACAAAAACAGTGGTGTCTGCCATGCTGGGTGTCAAACAGTAGCTGAGTAGAGGGAGCCACAGCTGTGTAGGAAGCCTCAAGGGCACGTAGACCACAGCAACAGTGGTGGTGACGTCCTTGTACTTGTCCATGTCCCTGCTTGCCTGAGAAAGTTTGTTCTCACCCAGCCTGATGAGGTGGTCCAGCTGTCGACATCCATTCTGTCCCATAGTTCAGTAGTCTCCCCAGTCAGATGTTTTCAGGTCCTGTGCCCTGCTGAGGTTGAGGCCACCTTAGTGTGTTTCCTTGAAGTCTGAGTATTCGGTTTCACTTTTCTAGCTCATACTACTCAAGAAAAGTGAGTTGTTGCCATGGTGGTTGCCTGTCCCCTCACCTGGTGGTAGTGGTCCCATTCCTGCCCCAGCATGGGATCCCTCCGTAGCCTGGTACTAGCAGAGCTCCTGGGCACAACCACATCAGGCCATCCTGATTAACGGGGATGAGACGGGTAGGTGGCCTGGGTGACTTGAATACATGCACAGAGGAGCCAACAGCTGTCTGTTTCCAAGGATGACCCTCGGTAGTTCTTTCCTGAAACAAAACTAAAGCCTTAGGGAAAGGGTGCCGGCCTCACTGAGAGGTTGGGTAGCTGTTACTTTGTAGGTCAGGACTGACGATAGGAGAGCTGGTTATGGACTCCCTGATGTCCATGGGGATAGTAGAATCCACGAACAGCAAAGGCCAGGCAATGCAGACATAACTACCATAATGAGCCTCAAAGCCAGGAAGAGCAAAAGCCCTGCCTCACAGGCTTAATAGACCATGGTATATCTAGTAGTAGACAAACATGGGTGGCCAATAAAGGTATTTCCTCACCTATTAAGAGATGAAGAGTAGGTGAGCAGAAAGCCGACTCCAGCTGCCCCAATAGAATGTCACTATCCCTTGATCAATGCTCACTTCAATACTGGCTAACTTCCCTTCAGAAAGGACCCCATGATACCATGACAAGTACATGTAGTACCCATTCCACATGTCCTTCCCAAAGGAATCTATGGTCATTTACATGAACTATACCCTGGGGAAACAACACTCCAACATTTCAGAAGCTGTATGCTGGGTCAAGTTCCCTGATAGGAAGGTCCCTGGTCTTATTTGAGTAAGGTGTAGAGCTGAGTTAGTCGTCACCCAAGTTACAGAACTCTGGACTAGTTCAGTGGGTCTGTGGGTCTACTCTGGACATTTCCCTGATTTCAGAATGCCTGAAATAGATGGACCTACTTGGAAAAACCCCCACTTTGTTTCCTGTTCTGTAGACTAAGGGTTGGTAATGGCTACAAAGAACATAAAACTGCCCTCAAGCCAAGATAGTAAATCAATACCATAACTGGGTCGAATGGTAGAGATTAATGTTCCTTTGCAGTCCTAAAGGATGCAGAGAGCAGTGGTCCCAATCAATCACACCCCCATTCTGTGTACCTGTACAGCCCCTGCAAATGTCAGATGGGCGCATTGCAGGTGATGGAATAGGACGGAGGATCACAGACCGCTGCAGTGTAGTGCACAGCTCGGACACTGTTGGCCTGCCAACCTCATCCAGAGTCGTTGCAATAGCCTTGGTGCCTTTGATGCCAGCTGTCTTGAGAAATATACGTGTAATGTGAACCAATAGCTGTTACTTGACACCATAGGTAGAATCTGAAGATATTGTCATCAGACTACAAATGGTGGTTACCTTTCCGCCCTTCTAGAGACCCACTTGGCACTTGTGCTTCCCATTGCCACAACTTCATGTTTTTGGACAACATAGGCACTCCTGGAGGGAGAAAGACTTTCCTACCAGGGGGCACAAGAGCTCCATGTTAAACTGAAGATGCCACTAGGTCATCTTGGGACCAATAGGCAAAGAAGAAAATGTTTGGTTCTTATGAGAGCAAGGGTAGCTGCTACATGTGGCCAGGCCACAGCTTGTCTGGAATTCACTAGATACCTCTTGATAATCCTATGACTGGTAACAACCAGGAATTTCAGTAACAGTGTCCTGACAAGGGCTTTATAACCAGGGACTCGACCATTCAGGGAAGAATGAGTTACCCTTCCTTGCGAGTAACCTAGACCATACAAGTTAAGGGTTTAAAGTAATTTTCAGTACAGGTGATAGGGGAAGAAACATAATGAGCAGTGATGGCTCACATGTTGGGTCCTCCTGAAGCAAGTACCTATTTAGTCCAAGGTATAAGATGCCAAGGATCCACAACCATGGAAGAAGGGGAGGAGGCAGCAGACCAGGCAGACGGGGAGAAGTCAAACACTGAAGCAGGCCCGAGAAAGCTTCAGCCCACACGGTGAGGGAGCTGTGTGTGTGTATTGCTTAGAGTCCCATCTTGGTCCAAAGGGCCAGCCCCATGTTTCTCCTCTTTACCCAGCTAAGGGTGTGGAATGCCTCAAGAGAATCACCCAGAGCAAGGAGTCTGACAGGTGTAGACCCTGAAGGAGCTGTAACCTTGCAGATTCTAGGCTGAGGTGACGGGAAAACAGCCATGTGTGCCAGGCTGAGCTTCCAGAATGAGCAGCAGGGAAGCTGAAGGCATGTGGGAAGCCTGAGCAGGGAGTGCAGACAGCAGTAGTCTGGGTCATATCCTTGCACTTCCTCTCTGCGTGCCTTCCTGTTTGCCCATGTGACTTGTTCTCCCCTGGGCTACTAAGACTGGTTATTGCTGTCCTTTTTTCACGAGTGTGAGACCACCTACTACTTCCCTATAAAGTGTGGATACTTGGGTTTTTCCCCTCCTTTCTCCAGCTCATCCCATTCTTTGGTTTTTCCTGTGGTTTCCTATTGCTATCTCCTTAACTGATAGTGGCGGTCCTCTGCTTGTTGCAGCATGAGTTCACTCCAGAGCCCAGGGTTAGCATTCTTGGACCCATCTGCATTAGGTCATCCTGATCAACTGGGGTGAGAAGGGGCTAATAGGCAGCTTGGATAGCTTATGTGAGTAGGGACTCTAGGGTACCTGCTTCCTGCTAGGAACATCCAGAATTGGAGACAGCTGTTGACCCAGGCACCCTGATGCCTGGAAAGACTGAGCTTGACACTGCTAATGAACTATAAGTATGGCGAACAACGTGGATGAACCTTACAAAGAAAGACTCATTGGGATCTTGCACCACAAATGAAATGGTTCTGAATGACATCGATATCATCTGACCTCAAAAAAATACTGTCTTCCAAGCAAGTTAACAGCACAACAGTTCTAGATTCAGATAGGTGCTGTTCTAGGCTCATTCACCTGCCTTGAGTTCTGGCTTAGGTGATCTAACACTGGTCTGTACCTTTCCTGTAGTCTGGGGAGAAGTTGCTGCTGCCTCAGCCATGGCCACTGAAGGAAATTCCAGGGCCTGCACGGTAAGAGTTCAGGTTGCAACCCTGCCCTACGGTGCTTCACTTGTGTTCACAAGGCTGTTGGAGACCCTCTGATTGTGCATACCAGATGTGTAGGGAGTTAACATTCTCCAGGGCAGACTTTGACCATGGGAGAAAAGAGCTAGTGGATAAACCAATTTCTCTTCATATTGTTGGGAGAGATGACTTCCTTCAGCCTCTATAAAGACTCCTGGGTAGACAGCTTGCCAGGAAGCTAGGGCTAACTCAGAACACCCTTCATATTTGCCATCCCTCCTTCCCTGCCATTTCCCTTCCTGTCTTTGTTGGGACTCGACTCTACTATAACAAAACATCAGTGAACATGTTCTTGCCTCGGGATCTACATTCCATGGCACCTGCCCTAAAACAGTCCCCTGTTAACTGTTCTTGCCAAAACTTAGGTTTGAATCTGATTGAAAATCTAAATCTACCTTTCAATTTATAGGAGACAAGGGACAAACATAAATCACACCATGGAGACAATCTGTAATATTGAGGTTTTGCAACCATTTAGATGACCCAGTTTCAAGGAGCTTAGTTAAAAAAATTAAAAAATGGGTTTGTATTTGTATTCTGATTCAACAGTAAAGGCTTCAAAGGTATTAGTAAAATGCCATTTCTTGAGTTTATATATACACAGGTATCTGCTTAATTCTTCATTTTTAAAACACAATTAGCAGACCAAAAATGGTGAACAAAACCAGATGGAGTATTCAGGGATTTAGTACTTAGGAGGATTTAAAATAAGGCTAAGTGGTTAAGAGGTACAATATTCAGAATTGTGACCTCTTGAACATTGGAAATAGAAATATCAAGAATGATGCCCTGTCCTCATAAGTGCTCAACCCATTAATACCTTGTAATAAGGGGCAAGATGAATGAAAGGAAGTCTTATTCTGTTGGTCCTTGAGTCCTATGGGTTGGTCAGGTGGAATGAATATTGGCAATTAAAGGCTGGACAGAAACCTGGGTGAAGTGCATCGGTAGGTAAGGTTGTCAGTGATTGCACTTACCTGGTGTCTTTATTTCAGGCCCTACTCCTGGGGGCCTGAAGCAGATATGCAGGTAGTCTGTTGAGAAACATAGCAAGAGTAGTAGCAGGAAACAAGGGAAAGATGATACAAAGATGCTTTAGAGTTGGCCGCCATTGTGGCAACTAAATGCCATCCAACAAAGGAAGAAAAAGGGAAGCGTTGATCAAGGGGGCAATGAAGCCTCTGGGTAAAGTGTTGCCAAGTGTTGACTCCCTGGGCTTTCTGATCTGTGTGCGTGAGTGCCAGGCAGGTTCCTTACAGGCATCTGTGACAATGTCAAGCTCCAGAACAGTATGCCAAGTAGGTATAAAGTGTTGGGTTGCTGCTGGGTGAAACTGGTCCCAGCAATGGCTCAAAGGAAGCATGAGATCCAAGGGTTTTAAGTAGTCCTCAAATGTTTCCAGAACCTTCAAGAGGAGCATAGAAAGCAAATATAATTGAGCCCCTGAGGAACACGGACTTCAAGGGACGCGTAGACTAAATTGAAGGAATAGTTTAAGGACTTAATAACAAACGAAACATAAACAGTTGCCACAAAGGGACAAGAGTCTAAGACGGGGAGATTAGGAAACACAGAAGTCAAAATGAATTGCAACCAATGAGTTTGGGAAGTCACTGGCTTAAAATACAAACGCTGGGATGAGAAATAGAAGCAAGGCTGCAACTTAGTGGTAAATGGATTGCAATCTATGTAGACCAGTGATGCCAATATCAATAGTTGCATACTTTGGGCATATGCATACACTACTACATTGCAATATGTTAAACATTCTCAAATTAGTGTCACAAAATACTTTTGTAACAATGCAAACCTTTTTACTAAATGAAAATACTGATTCTTAGTCAGTGATGTGAAAGTGCTCTATGTTCCAAAGCTTAACACTGATACAACATTTGTAAAGCTCTAAGTTTAGTTTGTTTTGACTCTTGGTTTTAAGGGTTGTCATAGCTGAGAAATATTTCATGAAGACTGGTAGCTCCAAGTAAAAACTACATTGGCTGTTCTTATTAAATCATGAAACTTTGGTCCCATCTACCAATTATGTAAAATTCCTTGAGACTCTTCTGGAAAAATCTCATCCTGTCATTCTGTTGTTGTAAACTAATTGGAAGGTGTTGCATTTCTACATTCTTAATTAGTCCAAAACCTCCCTGAAATTGTTTGAAAACAGTCTAACTTAAAACATGTCTATATTCTAATGTGCACATACAAGACATTTTAGACACTTTCTCCAGAACAAAATTTCAACACTGGAAACATGTCCAAAAATCTGCTTTTACAGTATTCTCTCCATTGCATGAATTCTTCAAAAACAGTTTTCTTCCTCTTTATCACTGTTACAACTTTTTACCTTGAAGGGACAGATTTCTTAGAGCATCCAATTGTGCCAAGGTCAGCAAATGTAGAACATCTGACACTTTGAAAAGACAAATGCTTAACTCACCTTTTAAGTACAACTTTTTCCTCTTTAATGAGATAGGGAGTAATGAAACTTTTTCAAACTGTAGACACTTGCTAGTTCCAATTGCAAAGTATAATACTTCTATGGTTTAAAATTCTTCATGAAGGTAGTGCCATCAATGACAACTTCTATCCACAATGTACTGTCTTCAACTCCTTGGCAACTCCATTTGTGAATGATGCATTGGATGAATTGTACCTGATATCTGTAAATTGACCCTCGTATCAACAGTGGCTATATTTTTCTTGAAGGGTATCATTTAATGTTGAATGTGGCTCACAAAAGCAATTTTAAGTATATCATTTTTGAAGTAGAATCTCTCAGATACCATTATCTGAGACACGTTCAAAACTTTCCCTTTCCTCCAACTGTATAGCAAACTCATACCATGTAATTTGTTCTAAGCTTCATTCAAGTTCTTAGTATCTTCTGTATATCTGCCAATAGTATTTGATAAACATTTGGTTCTGTTTCCAGTGTATTCTAGCAATTTCTGTCATAGTGAAATGAACCAAGTGGTCCCCTAGTGATAAATGGATTTTTCTTTTGCTCATAAACACTTTATTGCGAAGTTCAGTGAAGTCTCAAGGAGCATATTGGAGTAAGAATCAGGTGTAACTCTACACAACACTGATGTAATTGTAGACACATGTTCTATATACTTATCAAGATTAGCAAGACTTCAAAAATTAACATATCAAGGCACTGTATATACTTAGGGAAGGGATTTATCTGCTATTAATGGCGGATCTTTCGCCAATAGTTTTGATAACTTCAGTTGATCCCTTGGCATATTTCTTGGGAGAACTGATTGTCTTACTCCCTAATGTCTATTAAAGAACTATACTCAGGACAGAAGTGATCAGCTTTGCAATTCTCTTGTTCTCGGGTGCTTTCTTCAACCTGTAGTTTCACTGTAGCAGTCTGTAAATCATGTCTTCCCAGATTGTGGGGATCAGTTAAAATTAAACATCACCAATCCACTTAGTACAACACATTGCTGAAGTTGCATGCAGAGCTATGCTTGGAGCCTTGGTCAGCATCTTCAGTTGGAGAACACCTTCCCATGTTTCATGTCCCAGGAACTCCCTAAAAGGGAGAAAATACTTTTCCTCAACTCTAAGTGTGTCATTGGCACTTGTTTCTGTAACAAGACAGATTAACAAGAGAATAAAGCCTAACACGTGCGGTGTACATCATGTGGGAGGAGAGTAAATCAAGGCAGTGGCTTAGAGTCCTGGCTTATAGGATCTTTGAGGAGCAATCTGTTGTAGGGAAGTAACAGGACCTAAAACACAAACAACAAACCAGTCCTGGGCTTCAAAGGCAGGAAAAACCTATGGGAAGGAGTAAAATCTGATCCTGGATTCTTGTACTATCTCTGAGCTGATGGAAGTTAGAAGAGAATTTCTTTAGGCAAGAAAGGGGAAGAGAATAGAAAGACCTGTCTCTATCTGGCCTGCTTCCAGGCAAACGGGAAAGGCAGAATTCCCCTGTGTCTGCCTCCAGCTCAACAATCCATGTTTCTGGGAGGCAGTTTTTTCCTTCATGCTTGACCGACCATCGCATGGATGAGCGAGAGTCAACTTTAAAGGTCTGGTGTCTTTATCAGAAGTTAGTAATGTAAGGGGTGGGGGCTGAGAGGTTTCACAATGATGGCGTGGCCAGTTTAATGCTTTCAAACTCTGCTCATTGTTGAGGGCTTCATACCACCAGTCATGCAAGTACACTTAACACACAGGCAATGGGAAGAAGGGACTATGAACCACAGGCAGTAGTAGCTCAGGAGGTCAGCATGCCGACTGAAGAACCCGCAGGTCTGGACTTCCCCTGAGACCCAGGTGGGGGAGGGCAGGGGTTGTTGCTCCCCTCCCTGCAGAGCTCCCTCTGCTGCCTCAGACTCGGCCTTCACCGCTGTCCCAGGCGGAGCTGCTGCGGGCATCTCTGTCAGTGTTCTTGCTGTTTCCACAGCCTCCCACAGAGTGTCCGCGGTCCTTATCTCAGCCTGCCTCTTGGCTGCACTTCAGGTCTCAGGTGCCTGGCCGTGGCAGGTGCTGTCACCTCAGTCTGTCATGCATATGTGTATTGGCAATCTCGCTGGGGGCTGAGTCGCTTGTCATAGTGACTCCATTGAGACATTTAAGCTCACAAAACTCCATAGATCACTGTCAAGTCTTGTTTTAGTCCAGCAGTTGAGGTCAGTAACTTAAAAGGGGGCTAATAAGGTATGGCATCCAATTCCTGAGGGGGAAGGGAGTTCCTACATAACAGGGTCTGGTAAAGTCTCATCCTTGGAGATATGTTCCAAATTATAACAGTGTACATCATTCATGTAGCAGACTGTGGAATCATTTCAAAGCTATGTAACATAGCCATAATATACTTGTTTTCCCAATGCACAGTGGGTCAATATACTGAGACACCAGGGTTGTAGCTGAGAGTTTAATCATAGGGCAGATAAAGACCAGGAGGAAGGCTCAAGCTTGTCTCCGAGAGGTTTAGGGGATAGGGTTTTTGAAGGGTATGGACAGGTGATGGGCTAAAGTGTGGGGGGCTGCTGATTGGTTGAAATGAGGGGTGAAGTTATGGGATGGCCATATGAAGAAATAGCACCCTGTGCTGAGTCGGTTCCTTCGTGTCAGCTATTCCACTGAAATTCAGGACCTGAGAAACATAAGCGATTCTTGAGCAAACAGGTCTATGATTCTGGCATCAGATTCTATAGGGCCAATGAGGGAGCAGGCAGCAGGTGGTCAGCACACCATGTGACTGTTGGCTGCAGGGATGTGGGTCCAAGTGCACCAATGTATCCTGGAAAATGCCTAACTATAGTCCTGCCTAAATCCTGGCTTATGATGGTCCTTAACCCTGTGAGGGATTCCTGC
Source organism: Mirza zaza (assembly GCA_008750895.1). Taxonomy (NCBI): domain Eukaryota; kingdom Metazoa; phylum Chordata; class Mammalia; order Primates; family Cheirogaleidae; genus Mirza; species Mirza zaza. The sequence continues at coordinate 95,245 of VSMD01047956.1, forward strand.
TGACAAGGGCCCGGGTTGGGTGTATACTGATCAGGATTGGAGAAATCAGAGTGCCAGGTCTGGGACTCTTAGCCTGCATAGTGAAAACAGTGCTCTTAACTATGGTTTTAGCACAAGTTAACATAACGCTGAAGTATTAATCAAATTATTGGCCCTATTAGAAGGGAAATATAACTTTAAGAGTCCTTGTTTAAAAAAAAAAAATCCTAAAAGCCCTGGGTTATTCATGAGTAAAATCTAGACAACCAACTGGATAGTTCTGGGGTTGGGTTGAAACCTGCAACCAGATGGCCTGTTTAATCTTTCCTAGAAGTCTGTACCTCTGCAGCTTGACTTACATAAGTACGGCATGTATTTGCTATCATGTAAACTCATCCCTGTTCAGCCAGGATGTAATCCAAAGCTATTCTACTTAAGACAATCTGTGCCAATGAGTTGCATTTCTCTGCTAGGCAGCTATTGCCAATGCCTTTTCATTAGCAAGAATTCCCAAAGTAATGGAAATGTTTCTAATCATGTGTTCATGGGACACCACTCCTCACCGAGGTAACAAAGTCCACCTGACAAAGTACCCAGCACCATCTTGTATTCAGACAAGTGCTGGGTTGGTATAGCCCCAAAGGGAATATATAGACCTTTCAGTCATGCCAAGCAGTTCTGGGGGAGCTGGTCCAGTGTTCAGTTTCAGAAGACATCTGTGGGAAAAGGAATGACTAGCCTAATAGGCAAGTTCTTCCTGTACGACAGTTCTGATGCACTCATAGGCCCAGGGGGTTCCCTGGTAGCACAAAAGGGTGTCCTAGAGGTACATAAAGGACCTCAGGCTGTGTAAATCAAGCTTAGTCTCATGGCTAGAGCTTTAGGGATTGCACCAAACCAAGGACCTGTAGCCAGTGGGTTTGTTTATTTTTATTCCTGGGCATTGCTTTGTGATAAGGAGTTGCTGAATTTGAGAGACTTGGATAAGATTCTAGAGGTATCTCTGGTCAGACCTGGGGCTACTAATATTCCTAACAAGCCTAGAGTAAACTAAAGATGACAGGGAATGAGGGGGGAAGGTACGTTACCACCTCAGCAAACTTGATCAAGGTCGGCTCCAAGAAGGGCTCACAACAGCAACTGTTCAATGCAATTTCTTCTCGTTGGGTCAGCAAACGAGATTATATATAGCTGGCTATAAATACTGGGGTTAAGTGGCTCGGGGTAATTCACAACCAGAGGGCAAAGAACAAATCCTTAACCCTTCCATAAAGGAGTCAGAAGGAAACAGAACTTGAGACACGGCATCTTGGGTCGATGCCCCTTCTTGATAGGCCACTGGGGAGAATGTTATGTGCTATGGCAAAACTGGGAACAGCTTGACTAGGCATGACTAATGGGTCAGCTTGATTGTGAACTGAAAAGGCTTTGGAATGACATATCCAGCAATCAGTTAAACTTCCCAAAGAGGCCAAAGTCTGGAAAATTCTAACTGGGGTTGTCTGCCCATTGCAAGTGCAAGGGTCAAGAAAGCAGTGATACAGACCAAAATCCCGTTGGCCCCTAGAGGGACAACTAAACAGACTTAACAAAATAGCAAGCATACTTATATCAATGCTATAAACTGAAATTCTTGTTTCAGCTTCAGTGAAACTATGTAATATGGTGAATGATTACAGTAGCCCAGCTGACAAGCAAAATATAATCCGTTTAAGTCAAAGCAAATTTGATTGCTAATAGCCTCTTAAGAACTCAAACCGAGGGAGGAACCATAATCCCAAACTCGGGGAAACTGCGGGACGTGCTCTGGGGGTTTTCTTTAAGGTAGCAAAGTACTTATCAAAAGTATAAAATAACAATGTCCTCTGAAGAGACTCATATAACCTATGAGTATCTAAATATAGGAGAATACAAGGGACTACTTCTACATAAAAATACCTAAGATGCATAAAACTCCTGCAGTTAGGATGATCAAAGCAATTATGGAATAAGGTCTGGGCAATTTAGCAGGGTAGAAGTCGGTAACCTTTTTAACATACCGTTATTGCTTTGAATCCAAAAGCACTTAATATAATCCCAGTATAAGGAGTTGATGCTATTCATTAGCAGAGAACAGAATAGAGGCTTAAACCACATATAAAGTCAAGTATTTATCTAGCTTTTTTAATTGAAGCTTGAGGTTGGTCAGGGGTTCACCAGTCCTTGCAGAGGAGACTTAAGCAGCCTCTGTACGACTCCCCTCTGGACATAGATCAGATGGGGTGAGCTTCACGTGGCCGGCGGACCTGAGACTTACCTCCTGTGTTTTACGGAAGAGTGGGTCACCAGCAACACGTCACATGGACTATTCCACTGAGGCATCAGCCGATGGTGAGGATGCTGGTTTTTTCAGTTCTTTAGTTGCACAGTCTCCAGGCTGAACATGAAGGGGCACATCTGCTGGAAATGACAACCTGCTAGAAGCAAACTTGTAAATGACATGCCTAAGGATTGCATGTACTTGATAGCATCCGGCTGTCATGTTTGTTGAAGCCTTTTATTTCAAAATACTAAGAGGGTACAAATGTTTCTGCTAAATGGAAAGCTTTTATAATGCTTGAGTCAGGACTACAAGGGGTGCCCATCACTGGAATAGTGTTCACTATATCCATTAGGTAGGTTTTTGCCCCTTCCCTCCTCCTGTTTCCCCTGCTTGATTTTTCAATGACTTTAACCTTGTACATGTGTGCTCATTGGTTAGTTCCACAACTAGAGTACATGTGGTTATTTTTCCATTAGGATAATCTTTAGTTACACCTAAATTGCCGCCTTATGGCTGAGTAGTAGTACTCAGTATGCCACATCTTGTTAATCCATTCATGAACTGATGGGCATTTGGGTTGATTCCATATCTTCCCGATTGTGAGTTATGCTATAATACACATTCAAATTAGGGAGGTCTCTTCTAGATGACTTTTCTTTTGGGTTAGATACTCAGTAGTAGGGTTGGGATTACTGGATCGAATGATAGGTCTACTTTGATTTAAATCTCCCAGACTGTTTTCCATAGAGGCAGTACTAATCTGCAGTCATTGGGGCCCTTTAATGGAAGGGTCCCTCATTGGATTTCAAAAGGGCTCAGTTTGAGCCCACTTTGGGGAGGGGGTGCTCACTCTTACTCTGAGCAGGGCAAATAGGCAAAGCCTTATCCCAAGCCAAGTTGGTTTCCTGACAAATCTTAGCTAAAGTCTCAGGGTGAGTTTCACTTTTCTCAATCTTCCCTGTAGACTGGCCTCCAGGCTGTGTGGAGTTGCCACGTTATACGAAGGGCTTGGGACATTCTCGGTGACTTTGGCCACAAAGGAGGTACTGTTCTCACTGAATAGAGAGCAGGCCAAACCGAAGGACAACTTAAGTAGAGCTGTAACTACTTCGGATGTCTGTTTTGCGAGACAGTGCCTCAGCCCTTCCTGCAGGTGTTTATAAATAGGAGAAGATGCTTAGTTTCCCATCACCATTGGCATTATGAAGTTGCCCTGCCAATCCTCTGCTGGCCCTTCCCCCCCCTCACCTCTACACCCATGGTATCAAGGGTGGAAGATCAGTTTTGGGGTGGTCCCAGGTGCAGAGGAAAAACGTCTGATTCATATGTGGGCCAACAATACATTTCTGAATCCACAGAATGTGGCACCCCAGCCATAATGTATGGTGTCATGAGCATGTCCAGCGATGTCATCTGAGATGTTCGAGTACCAGGACTATCCCCTCTTCACTCTATACCCACCCATCCTGGGCTTTTTGACTGGTGTCTTAGGTCCCGAGTACGTAGTGGTGTGAGGTCAAGGTTTATTTGGGGGTGTTAACAGCATTAAAATCTAGGGGACCTTTTCTCTTGCTGCCTTGTCTGCCTGATTATCACCTTTTGCCACCAAACTTGTCCATTGAAACCCAGGTTGGTAAACTACAAGCCACGTTGGGGGCCAAGGCTGCCTCCAGAGCTAAAAAAATCTTTTTAGCATGCTTAACTTCAGTACTAGAAGTTAAGAGTGCTTTCTTTCCAAATAGCCCCACGAGTATGGACAACAAAGGCATGCCTAGAACCCATGTAGGTGGTCACTTGTGAGTCTTCTCCTGGTCAGAGGGCCTGGATGAGGGCAATGAGTTCCACTTCCTGTGCTGATGTCCCAGGGAAAGTGATTCAGCTTCTAAAACATGCCAACACATCACCACAGCGTACCTGGATTTTTGCTGTCCCTGGTCCGTGAAGCTACTTCCATCTGTAAATCTCCAGACCCGGATCTTCCAGGGATATTTCATTCAAGTCTGGTTGGCAAGAGTAAACTTGCTCAGTTCATAAGCAATCATACGTGGGTTCAGATGCTATCTGAGGGAGCAAGGTGGCAGGATTTAAAGTGGCTACATCTCAACATATGTTATCCAGTAGGATAGCCTGATGTTACCTAGCCTTCCAGAGATTGGCCAATAGCCTTTTTCCCCCGATGAAGTACATAGTGAAGGGTATGTACTGCAGTGGACTCTGGCCCAGGGTGAACTCTTCTCCTTCCTGAAGGTCTTGGGGGCAGCAATAGCCTGAAGGCAACATGGCCATCCTCTTGACAGTATGTAATTGCATGACTCCAACTGGCCACCTTAGGTTTCAGGGGCCCAGGTTAGCACTACTAAATTTACCCATTCCTTATCTCTTCTGCGTGAATAGGTCAAAGGGCTTCCTTACATCAGGGAGTAGTTACACCAGGACTCTTGGCACCCATCTTTGGTCTATTCTAAGGGTTCATCTCTTTCTAAAGCATCATATAATGGCTTTGCTATGAGTCTGAAGTTGGATCCAAATGTGGCAAAATCCAGCCATGCCCAAGAAATGGCTTAGCTGCCACTGGGTAAGTCTGGTAACTCTAACAAAAGCCTCCCTCTAGTCGGGGAGCAAATTTCTCTGCCCCCAGGAAAGAACTACAACCTGAGGTATCTGAGGGTTATAAAACTTCTTGGACACTTTGTATCCTATTCAGCCAGAACATTCAAAGTTAATACAGTATTCTGATCAGAAGCCTCCTTGGTTTTGCTAGCAACTAATGTCATTGACATACCATAGCAAAGTCACATCTTTTAAGTGAAAGTCCAAGAGGTCCTTGGCAAGTATTTTCCTGAAGGTAATTGGATTTTAAAATCTTAGAGAGCTGTCAACAGTACTACTGTTTTGCCTTAGTAACTGGGTCTTTGTCCTCCTGTTCAAATGAAAATAACTTTGACTCTGGACTCAGATCTGAAAGATGCTTTCTTTTGCATTCTAAGACCATAAACCAGAGTTGACCGGTTAAGGTGGTAAGTCATAAGGATTGGGGACCACCAGATGAATGTCTTCTACAACTTGGCTATTTGCTCTCAAATCCTGACCGAACCTACATCGTTCAGTCTCAGGCTTCTGGACTTGGCAAGACTGTTACATGGGGACCACTGAGGTCTGAGAGGTCCAAACTGGAGGACAGCAGATGGCAAATGTTGAGTGCCTCATCACTTGTTCCCTCAAGGTATTGTCAGACTTGGCAGTGCCACCCCTGCACATGCCTTGACCTGTACCAGTGTTGTGGACTAGGCCCTCCCTGGTCTCCCTTCTGCCCAGGCATCTGGGCTCACCTCTTGCAGCAGTTCTTCAGGGGTGGGAGTGGGCTTCTGAGCTGCCATATAACAATGCAATTCGCAAGGTGCGGGCTTGATCTGGGAGCACTGACATTCAACCATCCCAGAGGAAACGTAACCTTTGCATTCAGTCTAGTCAAGAAATCACGTCCTTAAGAGTGGGACTTTCAGGTGCACAAGCCAGTTTTAAGACTGTCCCAGTTGACAATCCAGGGGTTAGAGGAGTGGTCACTTTCATAGTTTCTGAGGACAGTTTGAACAAGCTTGTACTTAATGCAAAGTAGATGGCACCAGTATCCACTAGAAAGTCCAAAAGTTGACTTCGCTCCATAACTCAGGACTCTACGTGAGAGAAATGAAGGGTATTGGCTGGGTCAGAGGAACCCCCTGGGCCCTGTCATTTCCTAACCCTCAAAGTCCTCAGCACTAGCTAGATCTCTTGGCTATTTCAGGCATAAATAGGAGATTGTTTTCCCCAGCATTGGCCCTTTTGAGGGGGTGGGTCATCTTTTTACCAGTGGCCCTCCTATCTGCAGTAAGCAGTAGAGGTTGGGACTTGCAGTAGAGAACCTGGGATTTTACCTTAAGGTCTCCTGGGTTCCTTGAGTTAGAGCATCAGCCAGCAGGGTGGCTTGCTGTTGCATTTTTCATTCTTTCTGCTGCTGAACCTGGTCTGTCAGTGAACATTTTAAAAGCAATCTCCACCAATTAGGACGAAGTCATACTTATTGCCCCTACTTCTCGCAACTTTCTCTAAATATCAGTGGTGTACTGGCTAATACCACATTCTACAATTTTGAAATTTTCTGGGGCCTTTGGGTCACTGTCAGTATATCACCTGAATGCCCTCAAAATTCAGGGGAATTCTGAGGGGGTCTCATTGGGCTTTGAACCTTTTTAAAGGGCTACCAAAGCAGAAAAGCTTTACCAAGTCCAGCGAGAATGCAATCGTGAATGTTCAAGCTTAAGCCTATCCTCCAGTGTTAACATTCCATCCCAGGCTGGCTGAGGACACTGTAACCTGGGCAGGTGCCTGCACTGGATTACTGGGAGAATCAGCACGTGCACAATCTGCCTTCCCCTCCAGCCTTTCCTAAGTGGCTCCTCAGTGACTAAAAGCGTGCTTAAGATTGGGACAACAGCACAATTGGGGTTATGAGTTGCAGATACAGAACAAGTTTTCCCTCTTCATTGAATCATCCTGATGGGCGGTGGGCATACCAGCTTTCCAACTAAGAATAGAGAATGGCCCCAGAGGAGAGGCCCAGGGTGGTCTGTGTCAGCATCAGTGCCTCCTGTGAATAATTGCCCTGCTGGGGCTGAAGTGGCACCCTGGCCAAATTGGGTTCCCTGACAGGTGTGAGAGGGGGAGACCTTTCCTGGCCTTCTGGAGGTGGGGACTGTTTCAGGAGCTGGTGGCATGGCCATGGCTCCCCCATAAGGTAGAGGGGGAGCTTATGGCTCATTCAGCTGAACTAGCCAAGCCCTGTCACTCTCTTGCTGTGACTTGGCTAGTACAGACTTATTTGCATTAACATCTTGTTGTACTGAGGTGGTTGCCCTTTGTATTGGCTTATTTTTCCAGAGGAACAAAGCATTACACATAAGGGATTTCATCCCATTTTTCTTCCTTACAGGTCTAACTCCAAGATGGTATTGTAACTAAGGGATCTACTTCTCAGCCACCTTTCCCCATATGACAGTGGGTACTATAGCTAGGCTGTATTACAAAAATCATTTTTCATGGGTGTTCACAAGGGATGCCCAACTTTAAGACACAGCCAATGGGCTGCTTGAAAGAATTAAATTAGCACTTCCCATATTGGTTGAGACAAAACCACACTGTGCATGTAACAAACACAAATACCGCTTGCTAGGCTGTTTCAGCCTAGCAAGATTCACACAAACTTACGTCCACTAGCACATGATGACTTTGATCCATGCAAGGTTAGGGAGGGATGGCCTCTGAATGGTCACTCTGTACGATGGAAGAAAGCCACCCTGAGTTAGGCCACCACTGACTCCCTTAGGGGGCTCATGGAATGCACCTGGTGAAACAGTGTCCCTGAGTCAAGCCTGCTGAGCAGTTGCTAGTCTCCTTCAGGGCTGCCACTTAAGATGAGGCCTCACAAGTCAGTTTCAAGACCAAATCATAGAACCAAGACCCTGAGGTGGTACTACCTGACAGTGCCATTTATTTCCTTTTTGGTTGGGAACGTCCTCTCAAACAGGGGCACATGTTGCACTTGAGCACTCCCCAGAGGTGTCTTCCAGGCCTATGAGTGGCCTGGCTAGCTCACCACTAGACATCACAATAATGGGTCCGTTGCCTGGTAACATGGCATGTCGACATAGAGACACTGAGGGTTGCAGAGTTTAGTCTTAAGGTGCTGAGTGAGGAGACAAGTAGAAACCTCAAATCTTCCTCCTTGAGATGCTTGGGTGTAGTGATCTTAAGGGATCTGGATGGGGGTGGTAGGATGCACGGTAGGCTGAAGTGGGGGATCCCTGACTAGTTGAGAAGCGAGAGGTGAAATCATGGGACGGGGAGGTGAAAAACTCTGTGCTGAGCTGTGCTCTTGGTGCATTGCTGTGACGGGGTTCAGACCAATGGGTGTCAGCCATTCTCAAATTGAGGGTCTGAAAAACATACACGATGCTTGAGCAAAAGCCTTACTCTAGTGTCAGATCTTCCCTGTAGAAACAGAAGCCAGGTGGTCAGCAACCGCCTGGAAGTGAGTTGAAGTGCAGCTGGGCTGGTGCATGACTATGACACCACCTAAAGCCTGGCTTGTGAGTATCATCTCGGTTGGAGTTGCCAAGAGGTTCTGCAACCAGAGACAATGGGCGGAGTAAAGCCCTGGGCTCCACACGGGCAAACAGGTGCCCTAATGCCTCATTATAAGATATAAGATAGATGCAAGCCACTTCCATTCTTCAATGGGAAGCTGCAAACACTTTTGGTATACCTTGAACGTACAAACTTTCTAGGGCTGAAGAAAAATCCATCAAATATCTACCAACTGGATCGGTTACGTGTACACTTAAAATCTTTGACTTTAAAACATTGTTTTCTTTTTGGTCTAAACTTATAAAACTTCATGTACTCATATATAGCTTTAACATTAGCATTGTCATCACTAGTGACAAGCTGAGTCACCTAAGTTGTTCAAGGCTCATGTGCTTAGTCATGATTTATATCTGAATTACATATAACTGCTAAAAAGTTAAACCCAAGCCACAAGGGCCCATTGACATGACATCGATCTTTGCCCCATACCACTGATCATAGACTTTGTTTCCTATAGTGTCACTCTTACTGTTTAAAAATCTTTAAAAGGCTTACTTATAATGGCACCTAAAACTCGATTATGGGGATGCCCCCAGAAGTCAGTGTTTGTGACACGGCTCATTTCCTTTACCACTTGTCAGGTGACCCCTAGCACAGTCTTGAACCAGCATCGATTTGAGGTCTCCTGGCTAGTCTTCCCCACGTGGCACTTCATACTCAGTTGAGAGACTGCCCCAGAATGAGACTCTGTAAAGACTCACTTAATTGGACTCCATCCTTCCTAAGGGGTGAGTTTTTGAGGGAATTCTGATATTTGCCTCACCCCAGCCCTGGCATCCTGCTATTACATTCTGTTGACTTCTAGCAGTTAATCACTGGTAATAGTCAAATGAGCATGTCCCACTGCCTGCTTACCCCTCCCTTGTCTGTGCCAGCCCCCAAGCCCCTGGTTCTTACTCAAATTCAGGAAATCGGAGAACGTGAGAATCGGAAGTTGTTTGGAAGGAGTGAGCTTGCTGCCAGAGGAAGGAAACTAAGTGTAGAAGTTAAGGGGGAAAAATACTGGGAAGAGGAGTTTGTAGGTAAAATAGAACTTGGGGAGGAGCTGCCACCTCCAGGGCATGGTGAAGGGGCATCGGGGAGAATATCTGATGTCTTTTACTGACAAAGGACTGCAGTTTATTCCTGAAGACTTTACTTGAAGCATAGTGCCTGTGACAACTGTCAGACTGTCTTTTGAGAAGACTCGAGGGAGGGATTTCTACCTAGAACCTGTGTTCTCCTTGGGGCTGCGTTGTCATCTGACAGCTCTGTATGTTTGACATGGAGGGATATTATAAAACATATCTGTCTTCATCACTGTTGCCTGATACACACCTCCTGGAATCTCTGAAGTCACAGTGTCTTTGCTAATGATGTGACCAGTGGCCCCTCGATAGCCTCAGGATGGGAGCTGGTCACTGGAAAGACCAAGGCCTGATTGGAGGGTTGACTTCCAGGCCTATCCCTTAACCTCTAGGGATGGGGGAGAAGCTGAAGGTTGAGTCGATTGCCTATGACATAATAAATTTGCCTACATCATGAAACCTCCACCAAAGCCCAGAGAAACAAGGTCTAGAGAGCTTCTGGGTAGCTGAACGCATGGGTGTGCCTGGAGGAGGCTGTGGCCAGCGAGGGCATGGAACCTCTGGGACGCTTTCCCACATGCCTTGCCCTGTGCATTTTAGATGTTCATCTGTTCTCGTTAATACCCTCTATAACAGAAGGGTAACAGTGCTATATGGAGTTCTGCAAGCCATCCTAAGAAATTAATTGAACCAAAGAGGTGGTAGGAATCTCCAACATTTAAACTGGACTAGTGCCTGGACCCCAATATAAGGGGATGGTCAGTGTTCTTGAGTGCTGGAGTTAAGGTCATATAAGAACAGCCTGTAGTGGCACAGATTGGAACCAATGACTGAAAACGCCTTTATCCTGAACTTAGGAACTGTTTTATACCCATTTGAGTAGATAATAACTTTGTCTAATACTTCAATAAATCCAGTGTCTAATTCTTAAGATGGACCCAAATTATGAGAACCCTGTAAGTAAATTTGCCCTGTGGAGGGTCAGCCTGCTTGACCTGTCCACTCCTGTGTCCACAGGGTGGCACCCCTAAGGTCTATCCGGGGTACCTTTCCACTCTGCTGAAGCAGATCAAGTCAAAGTTGCCTTGGGGATCCCAGGTTGGAATAGGAAAGTTTCAGCTTTTTAGAACTGATGTTCCTGTCCCCAACTGTTTCTAAAACATGCTGTTCATATTTCAAGTGAAAATCTAGCATTAGTTAAATGTTAGTCTGATTACAGACTATCAGCCTGAGGTTTCCTTTCTGTAGGAAATCCTGTTTGGGGGACCTTATATTTTCCAAGACTGTCCCTCCAATCCAGAAAAGCAATAACACTGGGAAGAGTCCAGAAACTTCCAAAGATGTCTCGCCCTTATCTCCTAACTTTGCACACTAAGGAAAAAGGTACCAGCCCTTTTCTAAGTCCCCATCATAGGAGATCATGTTACAAGTGAATTCCAGGGCAGCAGTTTGACTGTTCTTAACCTTAAGTAATAAGGCTTTTTACAAGAAGTGTTCCTAAGTATAGTAGATGCTCAGTGTTCCATCCCAAGCCCCCCTTAATTCCTTTTGACTGGTGAAATATGCATAACAAAGCTCTTAATACTGACTGTACTTAAAATGGTTAAGTACATTCATACTGTGCAACCAATATCTAGGACTCTTTGTATTTCACAAAGCTGAAACTATCCATCAAACACCATTTTCCCTTCGAACCTCCCCCCCCCCCCAAAGTTCTGGGCAATGACCATTCTTTCTATGAATCTGACTGTAGGGACCTCATCAGTGAAATCATAGTGTTTTTCCTTGTGACTAGCTTGTTTTGCTTAGTATGATCTCAAGGTTCATCCATGTTGTAGCACGTGACATAATTTCCTTTTCATGGCTGAACAAGATTCCATTGTATGTGTCTATCACTGTTCATCTGTTGATGGACAGATGTGTTGCTTCCACCTTTTGGCTGAGAATCCTATGAACACAAGTGTACAAATCTCTTCAAGACCCTGCTTTCAACTTCTTGGGGTGTATACCCAAAAGTGGAATTGTTGGATTTTGTGGTAATTATATTTAGTTTTGAAGAATGATACTCTCTGCCATAGTGGCTACATACCATTTTATATTTCAAAAAGGCTTCCAATTTCTCCATATCCTCAGCATCACTTATTTTGCATCTCTTCCCATAGTAGCCATCTTAATGGGTTAGATGGTACCTCACTGTGGCTTTGATTTGCATTTCCCCAATTACTAGTGGTGAGCATCTTTTCGTGTGCTTGTGGCCATTTGTGTATCATCTCTGGAGAAATTATTCAAGTCCTCTATTATTGAATTCTAAGTTATTAACATATTCTGGATATTAACCCCTTATGTATGATTAGCAAATATTTTCTCCCATCCCATAAGCTGCCTCTTTACTCTGTTCATTGTGTTTTCACGGAAACTTTTGAAGTAGCCCAGTTTATTTTTACTTTCGAAAGCCTGTGCCTTTTTGTCACGTCTGAGAAAGTATCACCAAATCCAATGTCGTGGAACTTCTATTTTCGTCAAAGTTCTGTAGTCTTAGCTCTTACAAGATATAACTCAATTGATTAAAGAACCGAATGTATGTTGTATAAGGTAAAGTTCCAACTTCATTCTTCATGTGGATATCCAGTTTTCCCAGTACCATTTGTTGAGACTGTCCTTTCCCTATTGAATGGTCTTGGCACTCTCAAATGAAAGGGTTTATTTCAGGGCTATCTATTCTATTCCACTGGTCTTATATCTGTCTTTGACAGTATTCACTGCTTTTATTACTGTGGCTTTACAATAAATTTTGAAGTCAGGAAGTATAAGATCTCCAACTTCAAATTTTGGGGGGCTATTTTTCAGGGTCCCCTGAGATTCCATATGAATTTCAATATTTTTCTTCTACAAAAATCATTGGGATTTTTGTAGGGATGACATTAAACCTGTAGGTAAACTTGAATGGTATTGACACTAACAGTATTAATCCATCAATGCATGAATATGGGATGTCATCACATTTGTGTCATCTTTCAGCAGCATTGTTTTTGGTATATTCTTTCACCCTCTTGATTAAGTTTATCCTAGGTATTCTTATGCTATTCATGTAATGGTTAATTTCCTTTTTAAATTGTTCCATTAGTATAAGAAACACAACTGACTTCTATATTTTTTGTATCCTGCAACTTAATTTAATAGGTTCTTTTTGTGGCATCACTCTTACATATAAAATATCTATACAAAGAATTTCTTTCCAATTTGGATGCCTTATTACTTTTCTTCCCTTAACTACTCTGGCTAAGACTTCCAGTACCATGTCAAATACAAGTGGCAAAAGCAGACATCCTTTTCTGATCTTAGAAGAAAGTCTTGTCTTTCATCACTGAGCATATTAGCCGTGGGCTTTTCATACCTGACCTTTGTTGTAGTTTCCTTCCAGTCCTACTTTGTCTGTTTTCAATCTTGAACAGGTGTCGAATTTTTTAGAATACTTTGTTTACATCAACTATTTTCCTCCACCTCATTCTGTTGATGTGGTATACTACATCAACTTTTTCATATTCTAAATCATCATTGAATTCCAGGAATGAATCCTACTTGGTCATAGTACATGATCCTTTAATGTGCTGGTAAATTGTTACGAATGTTTATATCAGTATTCGCTAGTATCTGTAGTAGTTCTGTGGTGTCTTTGGGTTTGTCAGGGTAATGCTGGCCTCATAGAATGAGTTTGGAAATGTTCCCTACATTGTCTTTTATTTTATTTTTTTTAGGAGTTTGGGGAAGATTAATTGTATTCTGGATGTTTAGTAGAGTGTACCAGTGAAACCACTGGTCCTAGACTTTTCATTGTTGGGAAGTTTTTAATTACTGACTTGGTCTCCTCACTGGTTATAAGTCTGTTTAGGTCTATTTCTTAATTCATTTTTGGTTGTATGTTTCCAGAAATTTATCCATTTCATCTGGGTTATCCAATGTCCTAGCATGTAATCGTTCATAGTATCCTTATCCTTCCTGTAACATCGTTTGTAATGTCCCCTTTCATTTCTGATCTCGAGTCCTTTTTAGTCTAAAGATTTATAAACTTCATTGACGTTCTTAGTTTCGTTTTGTCTTATAGCTGTTAGGTTTACTTTATACCTTAAAGTGTAAAGCTACATTGTTCAGGTTTAAGTGTTTACGGCCATAAATTCCCTCTTACTACTTTCATTGCATCCCATAGGTCTTAGTATGTTCACTTATTTCAAAACTTTCCAAATTCCCTTGTGATATCTTCTTTGATTCATTGACTTAGGAGTGTTTAACTTCCAGTTTCTTGTTTTATTCCCCTGTGACCAGAAAAGACACTAATTTCAAGTCTTTCATAATTAAGACCCATTTTGTGGCCTGACAATGGTTTATCCTGGAGAATGTTCCATGTGCACTTGAGAAACGGGTGTGCTGCTGCTGAGTGTTCTGTACACGTCTATTAGGTTCAATTGGTCCGTGATGTTTTCCAAGTGTTATCAATGTTCTATCTGGTGGTTCTGTTTATTGAAAATAGGGTATTTCCTACTATTTAACTGTTTTTTCAATTCAATGTTTATATATTTAGGAGCTCTGTTCATAGTTCTTTTTTTCCCCTAAAAGTATATATCTAAGTCTCCTTCTCAAGGGCTTTGTGTTACTCTGCCCACAATCTTCTGTACCCAGGTGCCTGTGGGTCTACAGCCACCTGCATCTCATGCTTACAGCAGCAGCCACTGATGCCAACAGCCTTTAAATTGATGTTCAAACTATGCTGCCATTTCTACCAGTGTTCAGTGTCAAGTGAGACAGAAACCAATCCTTCAGGCTTCTCAGACAAGCTGAAAAATTGTAAGCAAGTTCCATTTTCTGTCTCAAGGAAAGAGCCAGGATTTGGACAGCTTCTAACCACTCACAGATGTAGTTGAAGCAAGGGAGAACAAAAATGCCAGGTAACTCCCTGTCACTTTGAAGTGTGGCTTTTCTGGTTAGGCATTAGCTTGGTTGCTGCAGCTTAACTGATTTCTAAAGTTCTCACAAAGCTGCTTTGATCTGCATGTTGTATTTCCAGGGGGGAACGAAAAGCTGGTGCTCTTCCATCTTGATTTCACTGGCTCAGTTCGCACTTCTGTGCACCTCTCCTGGGCTCAGGTGTTTTTGCCTCCGATAGCCTACACACATGCACCACCTCTTGGGAGGACTGCCTTCAGGATTGGGACCACCTGATCTGTCAGCACAGCCACCCATAAGTGTCAGTCTCCCTAGAAGGGGTCTTCGGCCAGTGACTGTCCCCACCTGAGGCAGAAGAGCTCTACACCTGTCAGTCATAACTCTCCAGAGATGCCCTGTGGGAGCTTGTCTGAATCATACCCCTGCTTGGCTGTCTCTTCTTTCCCTGTCCTGCTTCCAATGCCTTACCAGTTTCTCCTGGCAGCCCCTTCCTTCGTCATCTCTTCATATCCTCATCTCAAGTTGTTTCTAGGGAATATAATCTAATATCCAAAGAATACATTGCATTTCTCCATACACAAATAATAGCTTGTAGCTTCTCAGATTTTAAAGATAAAAGTGGTATTATACGTGAGTTGTCCATATATGGTAGGAAAAAGATTGTCTCTTTTGTGAAAGATACTGAATATTACACAGGAATGTGGGACAGTAGAGAATTAGAACAAAATGCGTAATTTTTAGGTCTAGTTGGCTCCTAGCCAGAAGAAAGGCATAACTGAGTGGGCTTAACCAGTGTTTCAGTATAGGGACTGTTTAAAGAGGTCTAGAGGTGTGGGGTTTAAGGGAACTGAAGCACCAAGGGAATAGAAACAGGGGAGAGCAGTTACCACCACCAGGATGTGGAGGGGGGTATGAAGGGGATGTTTCTAGAATCCAACACAAACTGTAGCCATATGGCAGGGATCATTCAGCAGGAGCTGTGGCTTTTGGTAGAAAAACATAGCACTGCTGATGATGGCCTTGTAGGGAAGGGTGCAGAAGGAATAAGTACCCTGTCCTGTGTCAGTCTTCTCTTGACCTTGAGTACCTCCCAGGGGCTGAGTCCACTGAGCCACAGGGCAACTATAAAAGCTGCAGCCGTGCCAATAAGACCCCCTGCAAGGACCAGGCCTGCTGCCCAGGTACAGAAAGTAGCTCCCCTTAAATCGTGCCACCCTGAAGCCACCCTCATCCAGTGACTTGGAGGTGAGGCTGCCAAGACACAGCCATGTCACCCCCACACAGGACACTGAGATGGACAATACTTGCTTCAAAGCTCCCTGCCAAGCTGGCCAAAGCTTTCTTGGGCCTGCACAGCAGGCAGACAGCCTTCTCTGCCTTAATTCTGTGCTTGCCCTTTTGTAGGTGTTGATTACCTAATAAACATCTTGCATCCCAAACTATATCTCCTTCCAGAAAAACCAACCCATGGGAGCAAGGGGGATGGAGGATACACTCATGCAGGTCTCTCCCATGTGAGGAGCAAGATAGAATTGCTCTAGAAGGGTAAACAGAACAATCTATACTTGTCATTTCTGCACTCAATTGCTCTAATTCATACTCTAAGGGAAAAAAATAAACCTGGTACCCCGAGGAGTCCCGCACCATCTGGGGACACCTGTAGGAAAGCAGGGAGCTAAGACAATCAGGTGTGCATGCCTGCCACACTCCACACGCTGTGTGAGGCTGTTGGCACAGTTGTCTCCCCGGTGGCCTACATGCGTGTGTTGCCCCTGAGACTCCGAGTGCTGTCAAGGAAAACTCCAGTGATGCTAAATGATGCAGCTCTAAGTGAGGTGATTAAACAGTTCAGTGACAGGAGCATCCTCTCAGGGAGAAGAGCAACAGGCTCCCAAGGACACACCTGAGTGAGTCAGAATGAGGTTCTCATGCAGGGAGCTGGCTGGCAGCCCAGGGGCACAGTGAGCTGGCTGCCTCCTGGGGAGCAGTGCCCCATGCCCTGAGGGGGGCTGTGCTTGGGGGCAGTGAGAACTCCTGTGCACCTCGGGCAAGAGCTGGGGAGCTGCTGAATTGAGCTAGGCTAAGGGATAGTCACAGTTGTGCTATTTGTTCTGAGTCCCCTCTGGCCCTGTTTTATAATTCTGCATTTCATCCAGATTTTCTTGCATTTAAAGGATGTGACTTTCTCTTCCATGTGTCAAGTTTCTCCCTGTCACAGATGCTGGGATAGTTTGGGGTGCAAGATCGGCGTCTGTGAAAAGTAAGATGGGACAGAAGCTGAACTTACAAAGCACACTCAACAAAACCTCAGCCAACCCTGTGAGAACTCTGTAGCCACGCTAGCCCATTCATCGGTGTTGGGCCAAAATGACCAGGCCTCTACACCCCTGCCCCTGTCTCTGGGCACAAACTGCCCCAGGAAAGCATGGCCTCAAGTCTGTTCTTGATAGGGGTGGCACATGTGTCCAAAGTCCTCCCCTAGCTGTGGCTCTGGCCTACAGGATGGGGCTGCTCTTTGCCTAATGTGTGCTGACTCCAGACTATGAACAGGGAAGATGACAGTCCCATCTGATAAAGGGGGCAGGGGACACTCTTCCCACATGAAACACAAGGGGTCCTGTGACAGATCAGTTGTTCCTGCTAGTCAAAGGCTGCATGTTGAGTTGTGACTTGAACTTGTCTTAAAAGATTGGCTGAACCTACACTCATGGCCCCCTTGGCATATCCTCTGCTCTCCTCTCTAAGACGGACTCGGACTAAGATACTAAGGACACTAGGCCTATGGGAATACTACTTGGTGCTCGGAGATGGTGATTATGCACCAGTAAATGCATGAGGAACTAGGTAATCAGATATACCAGGTAACCAAGGGTTAGCAAAACTGTGGCATTTTCTAAAGGGGAGAATGCTTTCCAGCTCTGCGGTAGACGAGCTGAGTTGCACTGGCTCCCTCGTCCCGAAGCCCTTCCACCTGGATGCTGCTCTTGCCCATCACTCCACTCCCTGTGGATTCACCCTTTTTGCATAAAGGTGTCAAGAACGGGAAGGCTCGTGTGCCCTGCTGCCTGGCCAAGGAGCAGCCGTACTAACCCCAGGAGCAGCTGTGGTTGCCTCAGGATTCCCATGAACATTCCCTGACTTCCCCCTCTGCAGGGGCTTGTTGAAGGCTGTGCAGCAGGGTGACACCCCAGGGCCTATTCGCTTCTGTCCCCACCCTGCCCCAGTTGCAACCACCTGAACATGTCATCACTTGTCCCGTTGAGATGGTCTGGACAGGTGAGGCTTGTGTTGCCTACTTTTGTCCAGCTGTAGTCAGGGGGGCTATTGGAAATATGCCCGGGTAACCAGACCTTCCCATGTGCCCCTCGGGACTGAGCCTAAGCCCTTGCCACAGGCCCTGGGGTCGGATTCCCCAGAGTCTCAGGATGGCACGTGGCTGGGGATTCCAAGGCTCTGTGGCCTAGATGTCCAGGCTCTTAGCCCTGAAAGCTACTCTTTCTCAAAACCTCCAGTTGGCTGTGCCATTCCCTCCCCTCGGGGTATATCCTGCTTGTGGGGGCTCCTTACAGGCATGCTGATGCCAGGGGAATCGATGGAAGTCCTGAAACACTGCTCCTCAGGGTAGGGGGTGAAGTAGATGTGGCAAATGCTCAGGCTGTCCCGCTCAGAGGCCGTGACAGCTCCCAAATCCCCCTCTTGCCTCTGTCAAGAGGGAGCATGTCTTCCAGAGGAGTGATGTTGAGGCTGGCCAAGCTCTGCAGCGTGTCCCCTCCTTGGACCTGTGTCAATGGGTCCCCAGTAGGAAACAGGTGGTACAGTCAAACTTGGATTATTCAAAAGCTGATTTCCAAGGGAACTCATCTCAAAGCTGTGGGTGGCGGACAGAATTGTCTTTGCCTGTTTGGGATGCTACAAAGAAATAGACTAGGTGGCTTATAAACCACAAACATCCCTCTTACAGTTCCAGAGGCTGTGAAGTTCAAGATCGAGGTGCCAGATGTCTGGTGAGGGCCCACTTCCTGGTGCGCACAGTGCTGTTTTGCCACAGTCTCATGTGGCAGAGGGCAAGGGAGCCCTCCAGGGTCTCCTTTATAAGCTCTAATCCCATTCAGGAGAACTCTGCCCTGATGACCTAATCGCCTCCCCAAGGCACCACCCCCTGACACCATCACCCTGGGGGGTCAACATGGATTTTGGGGGATGTAGACATTTTAGACCACAGCAGAAAACAAGGAGTAACGAGTGACAAGCAGCAAAGCTGTTAACCACCCCCAAGCCCCAAGGTATGAGGGGCTGGCAGGGAGGTCACCAAAACCCATGGAGCCAGTTTTTAAGGAGGCAACCTTGAGAGGAGCAAAGGCCTTTGATCAAGGGCACAGCCAGCCGGAGGTGACCTCCCCTTCCCTATTTTGATGTTGTGTCTAGTCTCCCTAAAAAGTGAACCCAGCCAGGAAAACAGGGCAGAGGAGCACAACTGATGCAGGTATACATCTCTGCTTCCAGGGAAGAGCGTGGGATGGGCAGAGGCAGGGTGTATCTTGAACAAGTGGGACAGATCTGGTACAAGAGTTCTAACTGCTTAAGTGTGTGCCCCCATCAAACCTTATTCCCAAGGGTTGGCTAGAGGGTTGGTTCCTTGTGTGCTTGTGTTGATATATTGATGCATGACAAATAGAGGCTTTTGAACACTACCTCACAGCTTCTATGGGTCAGGAAGGTGGGGCGGGGTGTCTGGCTCGGGGTGTCTCGGGAAGTTGCAGCCATCTGCAGGCTTGACTGGGGCTAGGTTGCACACCTCTGGCTAGGATGACAGCTCATCCTGGTCTTCCCTAGACTGACAGTTATGTAGTTCCTGTGGCTGCTGTGGCATGCTATGATGGAAGGATTGATTAGCTCAGAGACCATATGGTCCTCAAATCCTGAAATATTTAGGATTTGGCACTTCACAGGAAAGTTTGCCAGCTCTTGACATAGTCATGCTGAAAACTCCAGAGGAAACATGAAACCTTTCTTCCCCCACTTGCGTAGCAGACAGTGTGCCTGGGTGTCTCCAAATGTCCCCTCAGGACTGAGCTAAGCCCATCTCCTCTGGGATTAGGGCCAGGCTCCCAGAATCCCACTTGGCTGGGGTTCCAAAGCCCTGGATATCTTAGCACATGTTATAATGCCCTTCAAATAGATGACACTAGACTTGGCATTCTATGTGAGAAACTCACTGAAATGAGACACAGTTGGTGGCCTGCCATTTCCACTCATTGTTACTTTAGTACACACAAGATGGACTACCAACCATATAGCACCTGGACCCTTCACTTGGGGGCTTTCTCTACTGTTGAAATCCAGTGCATGGCCAGCCAGCAGTCTCCGGAGTTAATACCACTGGAAGCCCTCAGCCTCTCACCAGCAGGAATTGACATAAGAACACCCTAGTTCCTTTACTCCAGAAGAATAATTCTGGGGCTTGTGTTCTTACCAGTTCTCAGAAGTTCCCAGTTGCCCACGGTTGCCCATAGTGGTAATGAGCTTGGTAACACAACTTGGATGTCTTTCCTTTCTCTCCTCCCTTATCAGTGTTTTCCTGAGCTCATCTACAAATATCTTGTGCTCAAATCTCTTGGGGCTCCTGTCAGAACCCAAGATACTGAATACCTAAACTAGAAGTGGCCTGAAAAGTCCTAGATTTGGCTCGGCTGACTCCCATGGCTGTTGTTGCTGTTAGTTGCTTGCTGTGTGACATATTTTGAAACCAGAAAGATCTCACCCAGTTATCTGTAAAAATGAGGATCTCAGAGATTTCACATTCTAACTGTGAATTAGACTATTCAGACTAACAAGTGCCCAGAGGCTCATCTGACATGAGTCCTCCAAGTTTGTCCTTAGATGGAAACCCAAACCTCTGCCTTTATCCCTGGTGTGGGCACAATAACCACTACTCCTTTGGCCTACTGCCATCAACACTATGGTCAAGATTGCTGCCTTCCAGGTGAAGTCAATCTAGGCAAAAGGACAATAAGTTCCCAGGAGTTTCCTGCTCCCTGAGGAACCTGAGTTGGACTGAGCCCCACAGGCTTAGCTCACTGGAACTGGTGGTGTGCTAACGTTTGAATGTGTCCCTCAAAAATTCACGTGTCAGAAGCTTGGGCCCCAATGTAGTGGTGTTGGGAGGTTACTAGGTCATGAGGCTGTTGCCTTTCATGAATGGACTAATCCACACATAATAGGCTATTAAGGGGACTGGGTTAGTCATTAGAGTGGGTCTATCATAAAAGCCAGTTTGGCCTTCTCTCATAAGCCGTGTCAGTACATGATGCCCTCCCCCATTGTATGACATAGCAAGAAGGGTCTCACAGGTGTAGCCCCTTGACCTGATTTCCCAGCCTCCATAACTGCATAAGAAATTTAAGTTACCCAGTCTCAGGTACTCTGTTGTAGCAACAGAAAATGAAGACGTGGTACATGTGATGCCCCTCTTGGATTCAAGGTAACTATCAATGGACTCAAGTAAGGCCCTTTGGGTGCTCAAGCCTGGGGACAACTGTCCAATCTATCTCTAGTTTTCCATGATAATGCCAAATCTATTGGTGTTAGGAATGAGGAAGGGCATTCTTAGGGAATTTTAGGACATAAGAGGCATCCATAAGCCAAAAAGTAGCACAGAGGGTTCTCTGGCATCCTGGAATATGACATATTATGGGGATCTTAATTTCACTGTCTCAAGCAATCCATAATACACACTTTGTTCTGACAGGTGCTGATCTAACACTGCCTTTAGAATCCAACAGGTAGAACCACATAACATCCTGGTGCTGAAATTGGCATTCTATCTTGGACCTAGGAAGTGGGCTACAGAGAAAAAGGGTGGTCAGAATGGTCTCTTGTGGTAGGGAATTTCAGAGCCAATTAGGGAGACAGTGTAATACTTTCAAAGGTAGAGAAGGCAACAGTCCAAATGATACTCTGGGCATGATACAAGGGAAATTTCTGGAGGTGAAGAATATTGAAGACTGAAGTGTACGGATAGATGGGACTGAGGGGGAGCTTAAGAACTTAAGTTTCTGAAGAGGAGATTGTGGATGGCGTGTGAGACACAATGGCCTTTGAATCAGTCTTGAGTTTGAATTTGACCTAATTGCTTACAAGACGAGAGCCTGGGTAATTCTTCGGGTTTCCCCTCAAAGCATCACTTTTTCAGTGCATAAAATGGGGGTTCATAACTCTTCTAAGGGTGTTAAGATTCCAGCTGCCATGTGGATAGGTCTAACACACAGCAAATGTCAGCAAGCAGCAGTCACGGTCACCCCATGCCCTTCAGGCTGGCCTGCAGAGTGGGGGTGACAGTCATTCTGTGGCTCTGGCAGGAGTTACAGGGAGACAGACTTCTCTGGCTTTAGAAGGACCGTCTGAATAACAGTGGATCCCCTGGGACTTGGGACTGTTTTCCATCGGCTATTGAACATTGGCTGATGCAAGCTCACTGGGTGGTTGTAAGGGGTGTTGACAGTCTTGGCTAGTCAGACGAGACTCCGGAAGTCACCTCAAACCCTGTGAGTGATGCATGCTAATCTTGTTCAGACTCACTAGGCTTTGTCTGGACCCCGTTCTGACCAAAAGTTCTCAAAACAAATTTGCTTCTAAATCTTTTCTGTTAAAAAACCTTGTGTATCTCATTGCCTGATCAGGGACTTTCATTAGAAGTAGTGAGGTAGATAATAGGTATGAAAAATGTTTTGACCTCCTTCAAATCTAAGAAACCAAATTACATTCCAGCAAATATATTACAAATTGAGATTCTGCGCGTAGCTGTGCCCACCCTAGACATGTTCTTGAACCTGTGCAAATTAAATCATTTTAAATATGCCAGGAGGGAGCTTACTGTTTAACATGAAACATCCTCTGATATGAGTTAAAGAATCCATAAGATGGCTGGATTTGTGACTATTAGATTTAAAGTGACTAGTAAAACCATTTTCCAATTACTACTTGTTATAAAATGAGTGGTGTTCTTGGAAAGATTTCTAGGATCACTAAGTGTCCGGGGGAGAGTTAGAAAAAGATCCGTGCATGTCCTGCAGACTCCTGGTTTTGCCATGCAAGGTCTTGCCTTCACTGGTCCTACTCCGGGGAGTCTTCTGGTTGTGTATACCTGACTTGTTACCGGCTAGGGCAGAAACCTGTTAGACTCCTATTTCCCTGGGACCTTTAGTTTGAGGCTGACTTTCAGCTCTCAGCATCTGCATCTCTGGGCCCAACAGCTTTTTCTGGAATTGCAGGGGAAATGGCAGTAGACCCAAAGCACCAGAAAATTGGCATTCTCTAAGAGCTGCCCTCAACCAGTGACTTGGCAGGACCATAAATACCCACATGCATTCTCTTCCCTCACCCCACCCCAATCTGGGTGACGAATTCTGAGGCATTAACTTTGCACCACTACCCAGGTGTGCTTGTCCTCCCTGCATCACTCCCTATGCCACCCAGTTGTCCTGAACTTGCATCAAATCCTCAAGGGAACATAAACTGAGACCCCGGCTTTGTCAATTCCTTACCAGCCTCGTATACTGGATTATTGAATATCAGGCCTCTGTGTATGAACATCTGTACTTTCCCCAAAATTCCTGAGGAACAGGGCAGCCCTCTAGCTGTGCTGTGATGGAGTCATGGGATTTGGGACCAGGAAGCTTCCAGGGGTCCATTTGGCTATTTGAAGACTCACTTCTCAGAACTTGGGGCATAGATAGCTGCAGGGAGACAAGGCGTCAATTCTTTGTCATCTGACCCTGAAAAATACCCACCTATTGGTTGCAGAAAGGTAAGAGTGTTTCTAGATTTGTAAGGGGAGTCTTCAGCATCCGTGCCCTGTGTAGCCCATTTGAGGGGGATGCCGTGTGGGTATCTGCCACTGCCCTCGGGAGAAGTGTGTTCTGGTTTCTTGGATAATCCTGCCTTTCTGTACCCATGTAATTACTGGGGATGGGGTTCTTGATTAAAGATTCAGCAAAGTTATGTCACCTGCCCCCCAGTACACCGCAGATGACCTGGTGGCATTTATAGTCCCATTGTTCTGGGGAGATGGCAGTCTCCTGGGTGATGGACTGGGCCTGTTCTACGGGCCCCTTCTTTCTCTCCCTCGGTGTGCTGACGGTCGGGCACATGGTGGCTTGGTGGCACTGAGATGGTAGGAGCAGAGGACAATGAGTGACCTTCACAAGGGAAACTGAGTTCTTAATTTGAAAATGGTGTCCAGTCCTGTACAGGTAAACATCATTCATAAACCTGCTATCAGCATATCAAATTGCCTCTAGCACCATTTTTAATAAGTCTCATTAGCTCTTCCCTGGTGCGTGAAAGTTCCTCTACTCCTCCCTCGCTCTGCGTTGGGGACACCTCTAGCAGGTGGCCCTGTGGAGGAGCCGGGCAGCTGGCAAGGGGGAGCTGCATGGTGCAGAGAGCACACTAAGGGCGTAACGGGGTTCCGAAAACTTAATTACTTAGGATGATTCCCCTGGTTTCCTCACCTAGATTACGAGGCTTCTGTGACTTCTGCATTTTTAATTCTCCCCCCTCCATGTAAATAACTTCAGAACAAAAATTGTGAGAAGGGAAGAAGTCAACTCTGAGGAGCTAGGAGTAAACTGCAGGGGGGAAAAAGGAGTTTACCATTTTGCCCAGGCAAAGAATGCAGACAACTCTAGGGTGACAAGGTGAGTCTTGCATCCAGGCCCTCATGTGGCCCGTTTGAGTAGGGCTGTAGACAAGCTCCATGGAACTGACCAAATCGTGATGGCAGAGAGAACCAGGAAACTGGTCCAGGTTGCCAACTTCAGACTAAGCTACCTCAAGGAAGGCAGGACTGTCTCGTCCACCTCTAGTCCCTGCTTGACAAGCAAGGTGTGATAAATGTGATCGTGTTTGTGCTCAGAAATGCATGTTTGAGCAGAAGAGCTCCTGGGGGCCGTTTGGGCTGTTGGAGGCAAGTGTGAGCCCAGAGAGTTGGGTTCTGTAAATGTCAGGGTCCTCGGAGGGGAGAAGTAATTACAGTCCTGACATTTGGAGCTCATGAAAGTGCCTGGCCCAGTGAACTATTTTGGAAACTACCGAGTGAAGTGGGCAGCCGAGTTTTGTAGGGGGATTCACTTTGCCTTTCCTGCTTGTGCTCCTCTCCTTCTGAGGCTCCCCACGGGCAGGATGGACCACCACGCTCCTCGAGTTCTCATCCATCCAGACATGCTCTCTTCTGGGACAGAAGGGAGCAGGCTGAACTCGAACGAACACATTCAGGCTGGGTTGTGGAAGACAGTCTAGAATAGAGATGCTTGCTACACATCTGAACAACTCTACTGAACCACCGAAGGCTGCCTTCTGAAGGAGCTCATTCCCAAGGTGGTGGTTTGGGAATGAAGTTGTACCTATGGTCACTCTCTCACTTTTATCCTAGCCTGTCAGATGTCTGTTACCTACCTAGAGCGAGGACAAAGCCTAGCTTGAGAAAATCTAGGGAATTCAAATCACCGATATTTCTGTTGGCAAGGGTGAGAATGTTCCAATGTCGTCTCAAAGATCATCGTGGATAACTTCTTAGATCTGACTTGTTTAGGGACTTATCCAGAGCCCACCCACCTCCACCCCAATGAGGGACAACTAGTAGATATCTCCACCATAATCTTATCCCTGGTGAAGTGCAGGTAGTGTTAAGGGCTGCTGCTTTACCTGAACCAGTTTACAACAGGAAGGAATGTGCTGAATTTGTGGTAGGAGTAAACATAACACTTCAAACCATAGGTCCCTGATTTTTTGGCTCAGAAATAAGTGCCAGCGTCAAATTCCTAAAATCTGACATCTGAAATTTCATGCACTCCCCCAGTGTTATCTACCCAAACTCCTTAATGGCTGTGTACTTTTGGAAACCTAAAATTGTTAGGCAGGGCTCCATCTGAGAATAGTCATCAAACGCCCTATATTTTGTAGCACCATCCTGCAGACCAGAGATGGTGGTACTTTTAACTGGAGTTTCTCTTCTACCTCACAGGGTAGTATGGTAACTATACTGTAAATATTCATGAAAATTCCATTTACAAATTACAGGCCAAGAAACTATATCCTTAAGGGTTTTTCCCACCGGGGCACTTCTGTCAAGGTATTTTTGTTTGAGAAAATCATACTAACCAGGGTTTCACCCAAGTCATTTCTTACATATCATGCAACTCCCAAGGCTGTGTGGTTGTCCTTCTCTCCACGGTTTACTTTTGCTCTCCTATCCAGGTTCTACAGCTGGATCATGATGTAAAGTATCTTATACCCTTGAGGGGAAGGGTAAGTTATTAACCAGAATGCTCTAGATAAAATGTTCTAGTTCATATGAACTATAATATAAGGAAATGAGGCATGCCCCTGGGGGGTGAATACATATACATATTGAGGGCATGGAAGCATTGGAGACTGAGACTTTTCCCCCTACAGACTCCTAGATCCTGAATGCTAAGAAATTATCCTTCCAGTGTCCAGCATATAAGAACTCAAATGATACCTTACAGTGGAACTGACTACTTTTCAGATGCTGCTGACCATGGAGTTGGTCAAAAAATCAAGCCCACTGAAAGTGCTTTTTCTGACAGAACTTCCTCCTCTCCTTGCCCTCACTGCTGTCCCACCTGTGCCAATGGCTCAAACCCCTGGATCTACTCTTGCTGAGCTCTAGGAGTTGCAGCTGTGACCGAGTCCACCAAAATACCAGTCTATTAAAAGGATCAGTTCAAAGCCCATGACAACTTGCTGGGAAAAAGAGTCCCATTGGATTACACTTTTAATTGGTATGAAATGCAGCCCAGAAAATGGGGGTCTTGGGGAAACTTCATTCTTCAGGCTGGCAGTAATTAACCAACCTCCTCCAGAGTTAGTGCCCCCTGGAGTGTTAGAGTTGTTAAATTACCAGGCTGGGGGAAATTCTATAATCTAGAAGCCCAAATGTTACACATTCATTGTTCTCTCCTCCCTCCCCATCTTTCTCTAAAGGCACAAATGAGCTGTCTGACCCAAAGCTTCTAAGGAGACCTAGAAACCCTGTAGAACTGACTATAAGCAAATAACTGTTCCCTCAGTCATATCATTTCCAAAGTGTTCAGGAGCGAAGACACGAATTCTGTCTTCATCTATTCGAGCTGCTATACCAGAATACCATAGACTGAATGGCTTATAAACAATAGAAACTTATTTCTCAGTTCCAGAAATTTGAAAGTTCAAGAACAGGCAATGGCCTGCAGTGTCCGAGGGCTCCCTTTCTGGTTCATAGATGGTATCTTCTCAGTGTGTGATCACATTGGTGGAAGTAGGGGGGTGGTGAGCAAGGCAGCTCTCAGATCTTATAAAGGGTGCCAGTCCCATTCCTGAAGGCTCTGCCCTCATCACCTGATCACTTCCCAAAGGCTCCAACTCCCAACATCACATTGGTGATTGAATGCAGTACCCCCTTGCCCCTAGACTACAATATTCTACCCATGGCCCTCTAAAACTCTTGTCCTCCTCACATGAAAAATACATTTCATCCCAGTTAGCACCAAAAGTCAGACTTCAAAGTTGATGCTGGAGCAAGTTAAGTCCAAAGTCTCATCTAAATATTATCTAAATCAGATATGGATAAGACTTAAGGTATGAGTCATCCTAGGGCAAACTGCTTCTTAGCTATGTACTTAGGAAATCAAACTATGCTTCCAAAATACAGTGGAGGGACAGGCATAGGATAGACATTTCCCATTCCAGAAGGGAGGAATAGGGGGCAGGGGAAACAAGTAGCAGGTCCCAAGCAAGTCCAAAGCTCAACAGGGCAAACATTAAATTTCCAGTATAATCATTCTTTGATGTCCTGCCTTCTAGACACATCGAGGTGGGGGTTAGGCCCCGAAAGCTTTGGGTGACCCTACCCTCCTGGCTTTGCCAGGTGCAGCCCATACCAGTTTTCCTGGGCTACAGTGGGTACCACCTGCGTCTTTCCTAGCTGGTACCTGCTACTGGCCAGTAGCTATACCAGTTTTGGGGGTGGGAATGACCCTTCTCCCTGACTCAGCGGGCATTGCCCTAATAGGGTCTTCCTGTGGTGGCCCCTGCCCCTAAAGTAGTTCTCTGCCTGGGCCTCACAGCTGTCTGGGGTATGTGCCGTATGGGTGGAGGCAACCACACCTCCACAGCTTTTGAGTGCAGCGTGTGCTGTGCCCGGCCAAGGAGTGACAGTCCACAGGAGCAGAGCCTGTGGCATGAGGTGGCATCACCAGAGCTGCCCTTCCCTCAAAATCGTTGGCCCACAGACTCTCGCACTCTGGGCCTGTGATGGGTGAGGTACCCTGACAACTTCTCAATTGACCTCAGGGTCATTCTCTCAATGTCTTAGACGATAGGTCCTGGCTTCTCTTTAGATGGCTGACTAATCTCGTCAGGTGGTCACTTGGCCGCCCCCTTGTTCTCTCCGGAACATGTTTCCTTATTCCTGAAAATATCCCAAACTTAAGTTCTGCTTCCTTTGATTAAAAACTCCATCTTTAAATAGTTTGCTCTTGCTTTTAACTATAGGCATTCCAGAGAATCCAGCCGCACCTTCAACACTTTGCCTTTAGAACTTTCTTCAGCCAAATACTTATCATTTCATTGCTTCCAAGTTCTACCTCTTACAAAACACAAATACAATTGAGCTAAATTCTTCGCCACTCTGGAGGAAAGGTGATCCCTGTTACGTTTTCAAATAAACTTATTTACATCTAAGACCTCATGCGACCCTTTGCCATTTATATTTCTACCAGCATTCTATTCCCACTTGGGTATTATCTAGGAAGACTGGGGTTTCTCTGCAGCTCTTCTCCCTCTGAGCCCTTAACCAGAATCGCCCTTTGGTCTGTTCATGGCAGTGTAGACTTTGCTAGCTTGGACATCAGAATGCTTCTGGCTTCTACCCTTTCTCCAGTTCTAAAGTTCCTTCTACATTTTAGGTATTTGTTACAGGAGCACTCACCCTACTCAGTATCAATTTCCTGAGTCCCTTCAGTCTACTGTAAAAAGGTGCACCTTTTGCTGGTGTAAGGGGCAAAGCAGCTCTGAGGCCAGGCCTGTCTTACAAGGATATGAATCTCATTCATGAAGTTTTCCACTCATGATCTAGTCATTTCCCAAAGGCTCCACCTCCCAACACCGTCATTGGTAACTAGGTTTTGACATCATGAATTCTGGGAAACTGCAGACATTCAGGACGTTGAAAGGTCTTTTACATTCTGCCATTCTAGGACTGAAAAGATTTTCTAGCACCTTCTCTATAAGCCAGGATTATGGGACAGTGGCATAAATTATGGTATAGTCATATAATACATAGTATAAAATCAAGAGAAGGCAAACTGGTTTTCCTACAACAGAATAAATACGAACTGATATAAAACATAAAAGCAACAAAATTGTTTTAGTCCATCTTGGAGATTAAAAGTGAAATGGCTCTGGGTGCTATCTCTCAGGCCAGCATACTGCAGGGTCATCTAAAAAAACAAAAGTAAACTGCACATGTCCTGAACATTCTGGGCTTTGCCTTCCCCTAGGTTTTGCTGAAAGTCTGACTCAAATTATGAAAAAAGCAAAAATTTCTCTGAGGAAGAGAGATGAGAAGGTGATTTTGACCTTGGTTCCGGTTCGACGAATCAAATACAGAACAACTGGAATCAACTGTTGAACTTCTGATGTCAAACCAAACAAGTCTGGGAAACACTACGAAGTTCATCTACCTCCAACAAACGAACAACTTAGCTTCTCCAAAAGCTGAGATGTAAAGCACCAATTCTTCCCTTGATTGCCAGTTTTCTCCCTCCCATTAATGTGTATCAGGACACTTTGTGGAACTGATGCTGACAACTCAATTTGAGTACTAATAGCAACAAAAATAGTTCCTCTGAGGCCTCAGCAGCATGCTTAACCTGAACAGACACGTGATATCCCTGAAACATCAAAGGAGCAGATTGCTGCCATATTCATGAAACACAAAACAAGGAACCAAGAGCAAGGCTGCAGGAAAGTTGCAAGATGAATAAGAAAGCAGAGACTAATATTGTTAAAGTGATAGTGTCACCTTAACAATCTTTGGCATTGTGGGGAAGGATTGCTGCAAGAGCTGTTCAGCCTAAGGCTGGGAATTTATGTTCCATTCCTGCTTCTGAGGCCTTTGTGACCCAACCATCTGACGTCAGACTCGCCGTATAGAGTGAATTGAGGGACCACCATGACAGGGAAACAAGGACTCGGGGTGGATGTTTTGACACAGTGGGTGAGTGTTCCGTTGCACCAGAAGAACTGGTGGCAGTAGGACAGGGAAGCATCTTGAGGTAGAGACCTTTCGATGCATGAGATGTGACGCCAAGAACAAGCAGGGTCGTTCAGAATTCTACAGCCGTAGGTGGTGGTAAAACGACTGTACGGGGCCCTGTCCACCGAGGCTCAAGGGGCTTAGGATGAAAGTTTTGAGGAGCACCGAGTCACCAGGCTGGGTATTTGCGTGAGGGGTATCAGAGTCCGTCTCTGGCAGCTGAGGCAGATATGTCTGCGTGAGCCTGGGGGAGCTGAGGAGAGAGAGGTAAGGGAGGTAGGACGCAAGTGGTGAGGCTGGGTGGGAAGATGATTGAGGAAAGGGCGGCCGTACATAGGACCAGTAGTAGGGGCCATGAAGGACTGCCATCAGTACCCACAACTGACACCTGGGAAGGATAAGTAGAACCTGAAAAAGTAAGCAGGACAGAGTAGGTAGACCCCGTGCCAACCAGAAAGGATACTCTTAACCTGCTACCTTGGTTGTTACCCTGGGCTCGGCAGGGGTGATAGGGGTTACTGAGTTGGGGGCCTCTTCAGTCTTAGGCAGCCAAGCCCCGAACTGCCAGCGGCAGATCTGGGGGTGGAATGACTGACCCTCTGGACTTCTCTAAGGGGCAATCACTCTTCCAGTGTCCTCCTTGACCACAGGCCGGGCAAGGTTTAGTAGTGGGCAGATGTGGCTGCGGGCACCGGTTGGCCAGGGGCCTTCCTTACCGCACTCGAAGCAGGCGCCCAGCAGAATGGTGCTGGTCACTTTAGACGAGGTCAGTGGCTTTTTGGGCCCCGCCGGGCTGCAACCAAGGCTCTGGCTTGCAGGTGTGCCTTTTGGTGGATACGGGCCACCCTCTGGGCTTCTGCCTGTTCATCTTGAGAGTTAAATCTAAATGCCATGTTCACCAGGTTTTGGATAGGGGTCTGAGGGCCACCTTCTGCCTTAAGTTTGCGTCTGTCAGGAGGACTGAGTGATAGTCGCAAGGATTGTGGCCCCTGCTGGGGAAGTAGGGTCTAAGTGGGTATAGTGGATGGGAGCATCCGCAAGGCAGCTGAGGAAGGCTGTGGGATTTTCACATGGCTTCTGAGTGATTTCTCTAAACTTACCATAATTAACGGCCCAATGGGCAGCAGCCTGGAGGCCAGCAAGAACACATTGCAGCATGCGATCTCAGCAGGTTCTACTATCTCCGCCAGTGGGGGCGTCTGGTTGGCATTCCCACTCTGGATAATCACGTGGGACAGTCTCGGCCCTGACCAGCGTGGTGCGGTCCGTTAGATGGATTTGGTCAGCATGTCCCTCAGTGGCCACCCAGACACGTTCCTTTTATCAGTAAGAGTAGAAACAGAATAACAAATGTCATGCCAGGTGAAATCATAGTTGCGTAGGTAGTGGAACTCTTTGGTATAGGCTATGGGGTTGTTTGAAAAGTGTTTAGGCTCCTTTTCTATCAGATCAAAAAGGGAGAAGGGAACATATATGCATACGACCCCTTTGGTGCTGACTGTTACTTGCAGGGGACAGAAGAGGGTTTGGTCTGAGGGTCCTGCATGGGATTGAGTGTGGTGACTGATGGGACATTGGCACAGAGCCAGCCCAAGCAGTAGTGGAGGGTGGTGGGGCACTAGGAGGGGGAGGAGGGAGGAGAGGACCCAGATGTGGTGGAAGCTGAGCAGGGGGAGGAGTAAAGGGGAGTCAGGAGGATCACAGAAGGTAGAAGAGGTTTCTAACCGGTCCTTCAGCTGAGAGGTGAAAGAGGCCAAGGACGGCAGAGGACTGCATAAGGAGGATCTGTGACAGGTCACAGGGAAGGACAAGAGTGCAGGTAGAAAGCCTAGACACAAGGGATCCCCCCCCATTTGCCATTTTGGTGACAAGTTACTGAGTTCTTATAAGATGTCGAAATTGAAAGTCCAATTTTTAGGCTGCTGTGACCCATTGTCTAATTTGTACATCGGCCAGGCATTGTTATAATAGAAAATGAGTCACTTGGGCCGAATATCAGGCTTGAGGCCCAGGGCTACATGATTGGCTAAGAGCCCAGAGGCATGCTAGATTTGATTTTTGGAGGGTTGATTGTCCATGGTGTCCTAGTCCAATGGAGAAAGGATGAGAACAGGGAGCCAGTGTCCCAGGTCACTGATCAGGCCTTGGAGAGAAGGCTCTGAGCCTTGGGAAGAAGGTGACAAGAGTATGGGGGATGTCTTCTACCAGTATCTTGTGCCTGGATGGAAGGACTGACTGAGGGGCTCAGGCGTCCCCAAGGCACACTCAGGTCCTTATGGTGGAGGATCTCTGACTTGGGCCCAAGGGTTTATGGACAGAGACCCTGGAATGGACAAATTGGGCTAGGACCACAAGGGCAGAGGGACTTAGTCAGGCCAAGTAGTCCACTGGCATCCAGTGGAGGTCCCGGTCTGAGCTCAGGTGAACACAAGAGGGGATGGCACAACCATGGCCCTGAGGCAGGCCTGTATGGCCAGGACTCCCCCCACCCCCCAGGTTTGGCACCAAATGTAAAGTGTTCCCAGCAGCAAAAGAGAATGGGGCCAAACAACATGGCTTTGTTGAGCGCTCCTGGGCGAGGTTCACAGGCCCCAAGAGGGGTGCCCAAGAATTTTCGTCCGTTTGGAGGGTATTAGGGCTTTTATACTGTTTGAGGTGGACTGGTGACTTTTAACAGGAAGGGCTGGGGATTTTCCACTGTGACCTATGGTGGTTGAGAAATAGGAGGTGCTGACGGTATTTGCAGAATCCAGGAACTGAAAACTTAGCTGGGTGGACATCCAGATGTTTTCAGCAGGGCCTGGCAGTTGTCTTTGGGTCTGGTCCCATGAGCCTTTTCTTGATCTAGGGAGGCGAGGGGGGCTGCCACCAGCCTTGCAGGTTACGTGTTGTGAAAGCACATCCATCTAATGGGAAGGAATGGAAAAAGATCATCTCAAGGAATCTTCATGATCTACAGAACAGAATCAAATGATTAGGACTCCACAGTGAAGATGGTTGACTGGGTGACAGCCTCATCAAAAGACTTTTTGGGGGCCTGAAAAGCCACTAAAAGTTGCTGCAATTGGAGAGAAAAGTCCATTTTGTGTTGCTATAACAAAATACCTGAGGCTGGGTAGTTTAGACAAGATTTATTTCTTGCAATTCTGGAGGCTGGGAAGTCTAAGGCTGAGGAACTGTATCTGGGGAGGTCCTTCTTGCTGCGTCATAAGGCAGAAGTCATCACATGGTGAGAGCAGGGAGGGGGAGGAGCACAAGGAGGAAGGGTGCCAAACTCATCCTTTCCATCAGAAACTCCTGCAATAACTAGCCTGCTCCCATGATGGCATTAATCCATTCATGAAAACCATCCTCGTTGACCTTATCACCTCTTAAAGGTCCCCTTTCCCAATACTGTTGGATTGGGGATTAAGTTTCTAAGATACAACCTTTTGGAGGACACGCTCAAACCATACCAAGAATGAACTGGTACATGTGATAATATGGATGCATCTCAAAAATGAGATTCAGCAAAAGGGGCCAGGCACAAAAGGAAAGCTATGATTCCTAATCCATTATGATACAAATCAAAATAGGGTTTGCCTGTAAGGTGTCAGAGTGTAAAGAGTGACTGCTAAAAGCAAGCATGTGAGGGAGTTTAGGTGATGGAAATGTAGTCGTGTGTTGCATAATGACATTTTGGTCAATGATAAACTGAAAATGAGGTGATCCTGTGAGATCGTAACACCATGCTTTTACTGTACCTTTTCTGTGTTTAGTTCAGACATGCAAATACTTGCCATTGTTTTCACTGCCTATGGTGTTCAATACAATAACACACTATTCAAGTTTGTAGCCTGAGAAAGCAGTAGGCCATACCACTTAGGTTTGTGTCAGTGCTCTATGATGGCACAATGACTAAATCACCTAAAGACGCATTCTTCAGAATGTATCCCCATGATTAAGTGACACATAACTAGTTTATGTACTGAGTGGTTAAATTAGGTATATGCCTTTGTTAAAACTCACTGTATTGTATACTTAAAATCGATACATTTCTCTATATGTAAACTTTACCTCCACAAAAGATTAGGCTTGAACAAATGGACAATATTGCCTTTAACTCAGCAAATTTTACTGAGAATTTGTCATTAAGCATATAAAGTTATTGCAGTACTTACAATAGAAAAAGATATACAATTTAAATGATCATCAGTAAGATGATTAAATTATAGTAGCTTTATACAAAACAGTAGCTTTATACAACAGAACACAGCCATGAAAAAATGTTGAAATGTACTTTGACACAGGAAAATACAAAGTGTGAATTAAAAACAGAGTACAAATCCATTTTTGCAGACATTAAATATAATTGGCTCTCTTCCTTTGGTTTAATTACAGGCAACAGTTATGCTTTTCTGAGTTCTAAAAAATACAACAGTATATGTGTCTATACTCAATGCATTGCAACTTACATCTCTAGTTGTGATGTTATACGGCTTTAATTAGATTTGGGAGAGTTCCTAACAATGCCCAACTCCTGGACTGCCAATGCTGATAGCCTGTTTTTTCTATTTCTCTCCCTTCAACCCAGGCTTTCAGTATGGTATACTTTTCTGTCCAGAAAAATATCCAGGGGCTTTGTATTTCCATCTTATTGACACCCTGCCACCATTTACTCTACACGATAACTGTTTCCTCTTTGGGGCTTGAACATTAAGCCGCCTATCTGCCCACATCTGCCCAGCCCCCAATCCAGGCTTGCACATTTTGTTCTTCTGTGAAGGTGCTGGCTAACCTGGAGGAATCTATTTACCCTTGAACTTTGTTCATGCTTTGCTGCCCCTTGCAGGACCTGGCCTCAGGCTCCATGTGAGGTTCCCACACACTGAGTATATCGGGTGCCTTCTTAGCCTCTGACTTTGGCCATATCCACGCCCTTCCACCTGGTGTATCTAGCACTGTCTTTGGGATCACACCTTCTCTTCTACTTTTTTCTCTAGGTTTTCAAATCCTGAGACTCTCAGCTCAAGGTGCTTTGTATATTTCCATATTTTGTGCAAAGATATAAGATAGTGGGTTGAATGGTGGCCACCCAAAAAGATATATCAAAGTCCCAACTCCCAGAGCATGAGAATGTGACCTTGTTTGGAAATCGAATCTTTGTAGTTACAATTGGGTATCTTTAGATGAGATCATCCTGGACTTAGGATGGGCCCTGAATCTAATGACTGACAGCCTTATAAGAAAAGACGACTTGACACAAAGCTACGTGAAGGAGGAGGCGGAGCTTGAAGTTATGCTTCAACAAGCCAAGGTACAGAATCTTCAGGAGCTAGAAGAAGCAAAGAGAATCTCCCTAGAGCCTTCAAAGGGAACATGGCCCTGCTGATCCCTAAACTTCATTCTTTTGGCCTCCAGAGAATAAACTTGTTAAAAGCCAGTTTGTGGCGTCTTGTTCTAACAGCCCTGGGAAATTGCTAACTATTGTCAGTCCTTCTACCCTCACTGCCTGACCTATTGGAAGAAGGAATTGATAAGTCTCAGTGTTAAAGACACAAGTCAAAGCCTGAAGCAAGGGTTTGTATGGAGACAACTCAGTTTGAGGAGTGACTCTAGGAAAATTTAGTGAGGGGAAATTAAGTAAAACAAGGAGGGGAAGCCAAAACAAGCACATGTCAGGTAGCAAGCTGGTCACCACTGGTCAACGGAGGTGTGCACTCACTGGGCCCCTCCACGACCTATAGCAGAACCCTCCAAAATCTTCCATCTAAGGGACAGGAGAGGTGACCATTCATTTCCCAGCTGCCTTCCCTCACTGGTCAACAGCGGCCTAGTTGGGTGTTAAGTGCCCCTTGCCCGGCTGCTCCCAGCTGTGCATGTGGGAGTCAGGAGTGAAGGAATCCCCTGAACAGACTGGGAGACTGTACCACTGCCCAGAGTTGGTGTGACAACCAAGGCTGAAATAAAGGGTGGGAGCTGAGGCCACCAGGCCACCAGAAGGGGGTGACCCTGGTATAAGAAGAGCTATCATCAGACTTGGAGTGTGTAACTTTGGAGAGATGCAAAACTCTAAGCTTGTTTAATTTGTAACTCTTCATCTAACCTTCTAGATCTGTTGAGGGTTTCATCTATTAAGAATGAAAAGTGTCTTGTAAGCTTGCAACAATCAACCAAGATTTCCCCAGTTGTAGACAATCGGCCCAAACTGCAAGAGCCTATTTTCCTACAATCCCAGCCTCTGGACACCCCTTCTCTTGTACCCCCTCCCTGCCGCTCATGCCCCCTCCACTCCTGCGGGACCTCTGGTGTCTCCCCTAGCCAGTGCCACACCCCAGCTAGCTGTAGCCCAGCCTGACATGCAGTTAGGGCCCCAGGAAGATACTCCCCGTGGAAACACGGAAAGGGAAAGAGCATCCTCGGGTACAAAAGGAATTTGTTCTCCTCAGGAGCATCTTTTCCTATAAAATCTAATTGCACTTTCCATGCTGCTCCAGCAAACGAAGCCTGAATATTTGATAAAGGATGTCGGTGCCATTTGTGTGGCTGAGACCTCAGAAGGAAGGTGCCTGTGTGGGGCTCGCACAGTCCACGACCTGGTCAGCAGGTCCTGCTCCTCTGCCGTCTGGGCTGGCGGCGGCTGCTGCTCAGTGACCCTGCCACACGGAGCCTGAGCAGGACTGCTGCCCACGGCACGGCCAGGTCCCAGCAGGGGTGCAGCTCCATCAGTCCACAGGGTACGTGTGGCTGGGGCCAGGCGCTAACCTTGCTACTCGCCACCAGGAAATGGGGATGCTTGTCCCTGGGGTGGAGTGAGCACCCTGAGCGGGTCAAGTGCCTTTCCATCTTCTGTCTGCTCGCTTTCTCTGATACGCCTTGTTGGATCGCAGGTCCCCTGATGGATTTTTTTTTTTTTAGAAGAAATAGATATTAAACTTTATTCAGAGTACAAGAATACTTATATCTTATAATTCATATCCTACAACTATATCTTATAAAAACTATTAAAATTTATAGCTCACAATTTCAGTCCAGGTTTCAAGGGACAGCTCACTTGTGAGAATGGAGTAAGGCGTATTTATCCGTAAGGGGGCTTTTTACAATGCAAGGGTGGAGTAGAAAGATCTCAAAGGACACTGGAGCTGTTGCCACCCAAGGCCTGTGGGTGACTAAGGAGGTGGGGGGGCCCCGAGCGTTGTGCCCTACAGGCTGCCTGGAGAAATAGCTTGCTGCATGCTGCCGTGCTGGGCACTGGGGATGGGGAGACAAAGGGAGGGGTTCCTCACTTCTAAGAAACTCTGCTTAGAGAGGGAAGCAGTTACCCATGGTCATGTGGTACGAGAGGTATTCTACATCTTACACTTCATAGGTACCACTAGTAAATAGAAAAGTTTTCACTCCTGGAAAGGGGAGAGATGACTAGAAGCCTTCATAGGCGATGGCTGAAGTGCATTTTGGAGGAGGCAGCTTGTTCAGACAAGGTTTAGGTGGGAGAAGCATGTGGTACACTCAGCCCAATACGCCCGGTGGCATTTGGCTTCCTGGCATATTCTGGGAATGGCTGGAGTTCTGACACAGCTTTGGGGGTGGGCGAGTAGGAGAATAAAAGGAGGTGCCTTGTTCAGTGACACATCCAAGACTGATCTTCCTGCTCTCCCTTCCTGCTTCAGTCAGGCGGGGATACCGGGAAGAGTGGCTCCAGCCACTGTGGTTGCACCCCCAGGACTGATGGCCAGCCCACGACGTGGCATAAGCAGCTCGAGTCCAAGTGTGGGTCCCACCAGCCCTCCCCCCACTGCCTTCCTGGGGGTCTCGAGCAAGGAATGTGGTCGGACATGGAAGGCCCGCAGGTGTGTACAATCTGGGATTGAGCAGCCTCAGGGGTCTAGACGTAGGCTACCACAGCTTCTACACAGTTCTTACCTGTGCTCAGACTCCTCCCTGCAGGTGTGCTAAAGGCCCCAAATGCTCTTCCTCCTGGCCCCAGTTGCTAGGCTGTCTACTCCGTGCCAGTAGCCTTTGAGAATCAACCCCAGGTCAGAAGAAAACAGTATCGAATGTGTGCCTTCTCCAAGGTATCTACCTATATACCTCTAGATATTTCCACCACTCTTATGGAAATTTGAGCATTTAACGAGATAACACCTGACAAAATACCAGTGTTGACGGGGAAAACCATTAACCTGCTTGCATCTATTACTATGTCTGGTAATACCGATGGTTCTTTAAAAAATGAAGATAGGACCAGGAACTGACAAGTTTGGAAAGGGAGAGAGTAGGAGGTGAAAATGTTTAGCTGGGAGATGCTGAACTAGGGAGGGTTTTCCAGCTCGAGGGTTCAGGGTAGATAGGGATCATGCAGTGAAGTTTCAGGTAGGCTCAGATTCACCAAATGGCTACTTGCCCCTTCATGTCTTGGTTCCATTCTCATCAAGCTGGGCCTGGCACGTGTATCTCACTGGAAACCCGTGTAGGGCAGAGCCCATGGTGGCCACTCTCTAATCCATGTGGCCTGCTTGGGGAAACGCAACTAATAAACTGAGAAAAGGCATCTCCAGTCACATGTGGGTTGTGGTGGGAGGTGACAGGAATGTGGTTCCTGCCCAGCCATGTTTCTTCACTTTGGGGTGAGGGGCGGGAAAGTAGAAGGGAGGAGCTCAAGACCTTTGCAGGTGCAGTGTCAGGGGGACCAGCCCAGGCCTCAGAGGGACAGTTTGGGTGTGGAGGACACTGGCCTCTGACGTGATCACTGAATCCCATGCACCATAATTTCTGTCGGAAGTAGGTGAGAAATACCTGGCCCTTGCATGAGGGTTTAGTAGGTAAAGAGGACGAGCCAGCAAAGGTTATCAAGGGGCGGAACTAGCTGGTGGTGGTTCCTTCCTCCAAGACTAAAGAGAAACTAAAGCAGAAAACACCAAAGAAGGAAAGTAAAGAAACCCGAGGTTGGGAGGGGCAGGTCACTGGCGGGATGTAGGGCCTGCGTATGGCGGGCATGTTATGGGAGAATAGGGGAACACAAATAGGAAAACGTGTTAGAATCCTGCTCTCGCGTTTTTTTTCACTACTGCTGTGCAGCAGAGTATCTGCATGATGCCACGTAGCATCCTCACAACTAAACCCAGGGCAGCAGGAAAATATGGGATTAACTGACTCAGACAGTTCCTTCTGGCAAATTTCACCTCCTACCAGGACTGGAGGATTTAAAAAACATCTCCACATTCTGCTTTTCTCCAAGGAGAAAAGGGCAGTGGTTGGCGGGGAGTTCCTGGCACCTGAATCACTCCACATGATAGGTGTCCCCTCCACATGATAGGTGTCCCCTCCACGACCCCTGAGCTCTTTGCAGGCAACCTAGACTGGACTTTAGGCTTTCCCACAAGTGTTCATGGACATGAAGGATGAAAACCCTATGGGAAAATAAGCTCAAAGTTAAAAATGAGTTTGAGGCGTCAACTACTGAAACCCATGTCCACATATGTACTGGG
Source organism: Mirza zaza (assembly GCA_008750895.1). Taxonomy (NCBI): domain Eukaryota; kingdom Metazoa; phylum Chordata; class Mammalia; order Primates; family Cheirogaleidae; genus Mirza; species Mirza zaza. The sequence continues at coordinate 134,500 of VSMD01047956.1, forward strand.
TAAGAGGTTCTATCAAAAGCAGACACATTAGAAAAATAGACCAAGAATTTGAAACTTGCCTAATATACTTTAAAATGGAGACTTCACAATTTGGAACAAGAAAATACCAAAAAAACAGGCAATAATCGTAGTAATGAAAGTAATAGTAACTGAAACAAGTACATGAGATATAGGTGAAAAATAATAGAATTGATACAGATGAGAAATGACTTAACAAATTGGAAGATTAGGCTGAGGGAATGTGAGAAGAAATAAGTGTTCACACCAGGACTATAGGAATTCTAGAAAGAGCTCAACTAAAAGGAGGGGAGGAAATATTTAAATGGTGACAACTTCTCAGAAACTGATCTAAGGATACTTTGAATGGAAAGAGCCTATAGCATGCCAAAGAGGGAATATAAAACATTCATAGCCAAGTTATGAAATAAGATTTTAAACAATAGAAAACTTAGAGAAAGATTCTTACATTCAACATTAACACTGAATGCAAAAAGACATTCAAAGTAAAAACTACTTTCTAGAAAAGTACAAGTTACTGTCTAGAAAAATCCAGCCAAGCTAATTGCTGTGGTTTAAATGTCCCCTCCAAAACTCATGTTGGAACTTAATTGCCATTGTAACAGTATTGGGGTGGTATGTTTAAGAGGTTTAGGCCAAGAGGGCCCCATACTCATAGGTGAAATTGGTGACATTATGAAAGGATGAGTTTGCCCCTCTTATCACCTCTCACCTTTTCCTGCCATGTGAAGATGCAGCAAGAAGTCCCTCAGTTGCCACCCTGATATTGGACATCCCAGCCTCCAGAACTGTGAGCCAATACGTTTGTTCACTATAACCAGTTTGTCTGTTTTGTATCTCTATAACAATACCTGAGACACACGATTTAAATATTCTCAGGAAATCAAGACCTTAGAAGCTTGCCATAAAATATCTAATAGTTTTGTCAAGTTCATAGTTTTTTTCCAACTTTATTAAAGTATACTTGACAAATAAAAATTGCACCTTTAAGGTATATAATGTGATGTTTTGATACACATCACAAAATGATTACCACACTCAAGCTATCATAATCACCTCATAGTAATAGATGCAATTTTGTGTGTGGTAAGAACACTTAAGATCACTTAGCAAATTTCAAGTGTACAATAAATTAACAGCTGTACTCACCATGCTGTACAATAGAACCTCCAGAAATTATCCTGCTTAAGTTTGTACCCTTTGACCAGCATCTCATTTCACCCATCCACCAGCAACTACCATTCCATTCTTATTTTTTACATAAGGCTTGCTTTTATTTTTAGTTAACAAATTAAAATTGCATGTATTATGTACAGCATGTTTTAGAATGCATATTATAGAATGGCTAAATCAAGCTAACATACACTACTTCACAGAGATACCATTTCTTATGGTGAGAACATTCAAAACTACTGGTTTAGCAATATTCAAGAATAAGACAGTGTACAACATGGCGCCTATAGTTCATAATTATTCCCTGATTTTGAGTTTGACTTTTTTAGACTCCATATAAGTGAGATCATGCAGAATTTGTCTCTGGATTATTTCATTTAGCATAATGTCCTCCAGGTTCATTCATGTTACAAAAGGCAGAATTTCCTTCTTGAAAGAACTAAAGAAGGAAACTTTCTGAATATCTTATATGTAATTGCCACATCTTCATTTGTCAACAAGCACTTAGGTTGTCTGCATACCTAGGCTATTATGAATAATGTAATAAACATGGAGATGCAGGTGTCTCTTCAAGATACTGATTTTTTTCTATGAATATATATCCAGATCATGTGGTAGGTCTATTTCTAACTTTTTTAGAACCTCCAAACTGTTTTCCGTATGACTGTACTAATATTCCCACCAATAGTATACAAGGGTTCCCTTTTCTCTACATCCTCACCAACACTTGTCTTTTAATTGATTGTCACAATAACAAGTATGAGAGATCTTTGTGCTTTTGATTTGTCTATTCCTGACTAGTGATGTTGAGTACCTTTGCGTATACCTGATAGTCATTTGAATGTCTCTTTTTTTTGGGGGAGGGGGGAGAACATGTCTACTCAAGTCCTTGGACCATTTTTCAATTAGGTTACTTTTTTCCTGTTTGAGCTACTCCTATGTTTTAGATATTCCCCTTAACAGACATGTGGCTTGCAAATAGTGTCTTCTGTAGGTTACCTTATTTGATTTGCTGTGCAGAAGCTTTTTAGTTTGATTCAATCCTACTTATATATACTGTTGTGGCCTATGTTTTTGGTCTCATAGCCAAAAATTTTCTAGACCAATGTCAGCCTTCTCCCTGATGGTCTAGACTTACGGTTACAGGTCTTAAGTCTTTAATCTACTTTGAGTTGATTTTTGTAGATGGTGTGAGAATAAGGGTCCATTTAGAGTCTTCTGAATGTGAATATCCAGTTTCCCCACCATTTATTGAAGCTATCCATTCTCCACTTTGTATTCCTGGCACCTTTCTTGAAGATCAATTGACCCTCAGCTTTTGTTTTGCTGGGAAAGTCTTCATATCACTTTCATTTCTGAAGGATAGCTTTGTTAGATGTAATATTCTTGGTTGACATTTACCTCCCTCCCAATCATTCTTAACATATTCTCTCCTGACCTGTAAGTTTTCTGCTGAGAAATCTGATGGTCTTAAACAAATTATGATGGAAATTCAAAAATACCTAGAACTTGTTTTCCCAGTTTCACATGGTGGCAGAGAAGCAAGCTGACTTCACTGCCACCACTACCACCCACCCACAGAAAACCAAAAATAAATACACAGGGCTGAGATTATCACCAGCAATATGCCAGAACTCAAATATGAAGATGACAGTTCCTGGGGACACAGAAATGAAAACTCTAAGCAGACAGTAAAAGAATGGAACTTCATATCTACAATGCCCCTCCTCAGATCTTCTTGGCCCCAAGCTTGAGAAAATTTCCCCTCAACTCACTTTCTATGCTGTAGAAAGAGTGAGATCAAGATGGATGGGGTTCCCTGGAAAGAGAACTGTCCCTTAAGGGAAGCACAGTGAGTGGCTGAATGGAGAGAGATGTCCCTGAGGACAGCCAGAGACAACAGTGGGAACTACCCTCCCCACCCCTGAATACTGATTTGGCATCTTTTGGCTGAGTTACAGAACAGAGTGGCTGTTCAGTAGCACTATCCTGTAGGAGGTACATTCCACCCCTGGGAACAAACCAGTAACAAGATGCCTTTACACTGCCAGGATATCCTATTTAGGACCTCCCCCATTCAGGATGGGCACCACTTCAATCCTTCAGTAGAGCCAAGGCAAACCTGGGTTTAGAGTGCCGTCTAGTGCCAAAAAAGAGGTAGTGACCTAGTGGGGGAAAAAAATTCAACAGGTAAATCACAAAGAATCTCTAAGCAATCATATCCACTCAAAACCAAAACAAGCCAGACAGAAGACTAGAATCAAGTAATCCTTCAATGTTAAGACATTGCTATTTCTTGTGAACATACATCTAACAGAGGAACCATGACCTCAAAGCAAGTAACTGACCCTAATGGGATGGTAAGCTTTCTGACCAAGAATTCAAAAAACTCAGTGATCTCCAATATAATACAGAGAAACAATTCAGGAATTTACAAATCTATCTAGTGAAGAGATCGAAATAAACATCAAACAGAAATCTTGGAACTGAGAAATGTTTGAACTAAGAGGCTTTCAGCAGCAGAAATGTATAAAAAAAAATTGGTGAACTCAATGACAAGCTATTTGAAGATACAAAGGAGAGAAAAAAAAATGCCTGAAAGATAGAATTGGTCTTTTGAGATTTTTTATAAGAATTATTGCTGTCCAAGAGTTGAGTAAGGGCAATGGGTATAAAGCTTATTCAAAGAAATAACAGAAAACTTTCCAAAACTTGAGAAAGATATATTCAGCTACAGGAAGGTCAGAACACCAAACAGATTCGACACACATAAGACTACCCAAAGTCACTCTCAAGATCAAGCACATAGTATCCTCAAAGCATCAAGAGAAAAATATATAAAGGAACTCCAATTCATCTGTCAACAAACTTTTCAATAGAAACCATACAGGCTAAGGAGCAGAATCACATTTTCAAAATGCTGAGAGGGAAAGAAGAAAAAAACACTACCATCCAGGAATACTGTGTCCAGCAGTTAATATTTGAAAGATAAGGGGAGTCTTTCCAGACACACAAATCAAGAATTGACCATCAGCAGACCTGTCCTAAAAGAAATGCAAAAAAGTTCTTTGAGAGAAACTCACTAATGTACAAAAATTAGAAAGCAAACTTCATTTTTAAAAGTAAACCCAGAATATCTAATACTATAATTGTGGTGTGCCATATCATAACTCTAAAAGACAATTTATCAATCTGTTGAGGTGAATAATTTGTTATACCCTCTAAAAGATGGTTTTTGGTAAGCTTGATAGTAACCACAATGCAAAAACCTATAATACACTAAAAACAAAACAACTAAAACATACTACCAGAGAAAAATCACTTAACCACACAAGAAGAGTAGTTACAAAACAACCATAAAACAACAAAATGGCAGCAGTAAATCTTCACTTATAAATGCTACCAAATGTATTAATAAATGCTTCCTCCAATTATAAAAGGTATAGTGGCTGAATGGATAAACAAGACCTAACTACATGCTGCCTACAAAAAACCCACTTCACTTAAAGGTACACACAGACTGAAAGTGGAGTGATGGAAAAAGATTCCATGCAAGTACAAACCAAAAAAGTGCAGTAGTTGTACGATAAAATAGACTACAAGTCGAAGACTGTAAAAAGACAAAAAGGATCTCTATATACTGACAGAGGGATCAACTAAGCAAGAGGATGTGACAATTATAAATATGTATGTACCCAACACTGGAGCACCTAAATATATAAAGCAAACATTAATAGATCTAAAGGGAGAAATAGACTGCAATACAATAGAGGACTTCAACCCCCTCTCTCAGTAATGGAAAGAAAATCAACAACCAAATGGGCCTAACTGACACATTTCACCCAAGTGCTGTAGATACATTATTTTCATCAGCACGTGGAACATTCTCCAGAATAGACCATATCTTAGGCCTGTGGTTCCCAATCCCTGGGCCGCAGCCCATTACCAGTCCATGGCCTGTTAGGAAATGGGCCGTACATCACTGAGCTCTTCTCCACCCTCTCCCCAACCCTTGTTCCGAAGAAAACTGTCTTCCATGAGCCAGTCCCTAGTGCCAAAAAGGCTGGGTACTGCTGTCTCTTAGGACACAAAACAAGTCTCAACAAATTCAGACAGGTAGCAATTATATCAAGCATCTTTTCTGACTATAGTGAAATAAAACTAGAAATCAACAAGAGAACCTTAAACCACACATAGAAATTAAACACGCTTCTGAAAAATCAACAGGTCAATGAAAAGATTAAGAATTTGCCTTGAAGCAAATTAAAATACAGCATACTCAAATCTGGGAGATAACAAACTGTACTAAGATGGGAGTCTATAACAAAAAAAGCCTACATCAAAGAAGTAGACTTCAAATAACCTAATTCATGTAAAAGAAATAGACAAGCAACAACAAACCAAACCCAAAACTAGTAGAAGGGAAAGAAATAGCAGAAATAAGTGAAGTTGAGACTATAAAACAACACAAAGTTGATCATTTTAAAAGATAAAATCAACAAACCTTTAGCTAGACTAAAAGGGAAGACCCAAGTAAAGTCAAATGGAAAGACATTACAACTATGAGACCACAGAAATACAAAAAATTATTAGGGACTATTGTGAAGAACTACATGCTAACATAGAAAACCTAGAAGTAGACAAATTCCTGAACTTTACAACCTGCCAAGATTGAGCCATGAAGAATTAGAAACCTGAACAAACCAATAATGGATAATGAAAGCAAAGCTATAAAAGTCTCCCAACAAAGAAAAGCCCAGGACCTGGTAGCTTCACTGCTGAATTTTATCAGACACTTAAAGAACAAATACCATTATACTCTTCAAAAAAATTGGAAAGGACAAAATACTCCCAAACTCAGCCAGCCTTACCCTGATACAAAAACCAGATACAGACACCACAAAGGAAAACTACAAGCCTACACTGAATGTAGATGCAAAAATTTTCAAGATACTACCAAACCAAATTCAGCAAAACACTGAAAAGATCATTCCACGTGATCAAGTGGGATTCATCTCAGGAATGCAACGATGATTCAATATATGTAAATTGATAAATGTAATACATCTTGTTAACAGAACCAAGAACACCACATGATCATTTCAAAAACTGAAAGCAATTGATACTATCTCTTTATGAAAAATCCCTCAAACTGAGTATGAAAGGAAAATGTTTCAAGATAATAAAGGCCACGTATGACAAACCCATAGACAAGCATACTGAATGATGAGAAAGGGGAAGCCTTCTTAAAACTGGAACAAGACAAGGATGCCCACTTTCACCACTTCTATTCAACATAATACTGGAAGTGCTTGCCAGAGTAATTAGGCAAGAGAAAGGGCATCCAAATTGAAAAGTCAAATTAGCCTTGACAGACGACATGATCCTAAAGATGCCACCAAAAGACTGTTTGAAACTTCACTGTACTTTAGTTCTGCTTAAAAAAATCAATATATAGGAATCAAGATGGTGGACGAGAAACACCGCCAGACAGAGCGTCTCTGCAGAAAAGACAGATTCTAGCAGAAATTAGAAGAAAGAAGACGAGCCTACATCGGACAAGGGTCGGAAGGAGGAGTACCTGAGACCACGGGAGGAGGTCGCAGAGAACTGGAAGCTGGGACCGCCAGAGCAGCCCGGAGACCAGCAGGAGGGGTGGGTGGATCGGCCGTTTCCCCTCTCCTGCATCTGGGACTGCTGGTGGACTCCCCAGTGGGTGGAGAGACCTGCAGACTCCAGCCCAGCAACGGCTGCTGCTGGTGAGCGGTAAGCCAGTAGCAGACATGGTGCCAGGCTCCCAGCTCCCTCGGGGCACCTCCATGTGCACAGACCTGGGCTGCACGGCGGGCACCATGTTGCCTCCTTCTCCCCTCCCCCACCCTACCCACGGCTGCCCAGAGAGACAATGCAGCCACCAGCCAGAGGCACCTGGAGGGAACGGGATCTTCCCTTTTGGGGCCCTGTGGCTGATTAAGGGGAACTCGGACTGTGGGCTCTCTGCCTGCCAGCCCTCCCAGGTGCTACTGGCATGGTGATCCCAGGAGAATGGGGCAGAGCCTGAGGCTGTGAGACATAGACCTAGCTTGGGCTCCCTGTGGGTGAATTGGGACTGGCACTCTCCCTGGTGGGGATATAGTTTGAACTCTGAGACCCAGAGGTCAGACCTGTAGACCAGATCCCGTGCACCAAGGTCTCACATTCCCCGGGACACAGAGGGGATACACGTGAACAGCCTACTGAGGTGTGTGTGCCTTCAGGGGCAGATCAGCGTCCTAGAGGGCAGCCCTCCTCCCAAAAGGAGGCCGTGCGCCCAGCCCAGGTGGTGTTACTGTACAGGGAACCTCCCGGCCAACACCACAGGCAGGGGGAGGCCTGGTGGTGTGTGGTCTAGCCTGCTGGCAGAGGCCCAGGAGTAGCCCCGGAGTTGGGGAGGGTGGAAAGAAGCCAGGCCTGCTCCAGATTGCGGGTCTCAGACAGCCCCACCTTCACATGCAGACTCCCTGAGTAAAGCCATTCCAGCCCCTCCCTGACAGCTTTTCCTGGAAGCAGAGAACAGAACTTTGACCCCCGCTAATGGCATTGGTGGTGCCTGAGGGCAGGCTTACCCAACCCAGCTCTGCCCAGACTCACTCCCAGACCGGCCCTCACTGAGGTGGAGAAAAGGACACAGCTGGAAGTCCCAGGGCCCCACCGACCACCTGAGGCACTAGAGTGCGCCTCTGCAGGAACAAGAGCTGATAACAGCACACAAAAACAACAGCGTAGCCTGTTCCTCCAAGCAAGCACCACCTACTGACAGGGAGGACATCCTGCACACCCTTTTACGGCACCTACTGACTCATTATACAGGGAGTGGTCAAATCTCACCCACAGACACCACCTACCAGCTCAGAAACTAAACAAGGTGTGTGAATACCCAAACAGAAACCTAAAGAAAAACTGATTGACATGGGAAGAAATCAGCAAAGGAACTCAGGAAATATGAAGAACCAAATGGAAATCACACCCCCAAAGAGGAGCACCAGCCTCCTAGAAACGGACACCAACCAAAATCAGGCAACCAAAATGTGACAGAAGAGGAATTTCATATGTGGATCATAAGAACACTCACTGACCTGCAAGAACAACTCAATAACCAACACAAAGAAACCACAAAAAGCCTCCAGGACCTAGAACAAAAGTTCACTAAAGAAATAGACACAATGAAGAAAAGTTTAACTAAACTTCTGGAAATGAAGAATCAATTCAGGGAATTACAAAATACAGTAGAAAGTCTCAAGAATAGGGTAGATCAAACAGAAGACAGAATCTGAGACTGAAGATAACACCCTCCAACTAAATAAAACAGCAGAGAAACAAGAGAAGAGCAAAGCCTATAAGAGATGTGGGATTATGTGAAGAAACCTAATGTGAAGGTCATAGGGTTACCAGAAGGGGAAGAAGAAAACACTCAAGCGTTGGACAAGCTATTTGAAGATATAATAGAGGAAAATTTCCCAGGCCTTGCTCAAAATCTCGATATACAAGTTCAAGAAGCTCAGAGGACCCCTGGGAGATTCAATGAAAACAGGAAGACGTCACGACATGCAGTCATCAGACTGACCAAAATATCAACTAAAGAGGCCCTTCTAAGAGCTGTAAGATGAAAGAAGCAAGTAACATACAAGGGAGAGCCAACTCAACACCAGACTTCACTACTGAGACTTTACAAGCAAGGAGGGACTGGGGCCCCATTCTCACCCTTCTGAAACAAAACAGTGCCCAGCCTAGAATCTTATTCCCTGCAAAACTAAGCTTCGTATATGAAGGAAAAACAAAGACATTCTCAGACAAGCAAAGGCTCAGAGAATTCACCAAGACAAGACCAGCCCTACAAGAAGTACTCAAAACAGTGTTACACACGGAACACCATAATAAAAACTCAAGAATATAAAAGCAACCAAAATCCAAAGATTAAAGGCCAGATAATACAATGGCTCAAGAGAAATCAAAGCAACAACATCCAACCCAACAGAATGAACAATAATCTACCTTACCTATCAGTTCTCTCAATAAATGTGAATGGCTTAAACTCTCCACTCAAGATATAGGTTGGATGAATGGATAAGAAAATACAGGCCAAGTATATGCTGTCTTCAGGAAACACATCTAACCTGCAAGGATGCATATAGACTAAAAATAAAAGGGTGGAGATCAGTATTCCAAGCAAGTGGAAGCCAAAAGAAGGCTGGCGTGGCAGTTCTAACTTCAGACGATTTAGTTTTTAAACCAACAAAAGTAGTGAAAGACAAAGGGTCATTATATAATGGTGAAGAGCACAGTTCAACAAGAGAACAATTCTAAATATATATGCACCCAACTTATGTGCACCCAGATTCATAAAGCAAACCTTACTGGAGCTAAGCACATGGATTAATAGCAACTTCATAATCACTGGAGATTTCAACACCCCACTGACGGCACAAGACAGATCCTCCAAACAAAATTAATAAAGAAATAATGGACTTAAACAAAACTCTAGAACAATTAGGTCTGACTGACATTTACAGGACATTCTACCCAAAATCCACTGAATATACGTTCTTATCAGCTCACGGGACATTCTCTAAGATTGACCATATCCTAGGACACAAAGTAAACCTCAAGAAATTAAAAAAAAATAGAAATCATACCATGTATCTTCTCAGATGACAGTGGAATAAAAGTAGAAATCAACCATAACAGAAACTCACATTTTTACGCAAGAATGTAGAAATTTAACAACCTCCTACTAAATGATTACTTCATAAATGAAGAAATCAAGATGGAAATAAAAAAATTCTATGAAGAAAATGACAATGGAGAGACAAGTTATCAAATCCTCTGGGACACAGCTAAAGCAGTTCTGAGAGGAAAGTTTATCTCCATAAATGCCTATAACCAAAAGTCAAAAAGATCACAAATAGACAATCTAATGAAACGACTCAAAGAGTTGGAAAAGGAAGAACAGACCAGCCCCAAACCCAGCAGAAGTGAAATCAAGATCAAATCAGAACTAAACAAAATTGAAAACAGGGAAGCTATTCAGGAGATTAACAAAACAAAAAGTTGGTTCTTTGAAAATAAACAAAATTGACATGCCACTGGCTAAGCTAACGAAAAACAGAAAAGAGAAACCTCTAATCTCCATCAGGAACAAAAAAGGAGCTATCACAACTAATCCCAAAGAGATACAAGATGTAATTTGAGTACTACAAAAATCTTTATTCACACAAACTGGGAAATGTGGAGGAAATGGACAAATTTCTAGAAACACACAGCCTCCCTAGGCTCAACCAAGAAGAAAGATTCCCTGAACAGACCAATCTCAACAGCTGAAATAGAAACAGCAATTAAAAATCTCCCTAAAAAGAAAAGTCCCGGTCCAAATGGTTTCACACTCGAATTTTACCACACTTACAAAGAACAACTAGTACCTATTTTGCAGAAACTATTCCACAACATCGAGAAGAACGGAAACCTCCCCGACACCTTTTATGAAGCGAATATTACTCTGATACCGAAACCAGGAAAGGATGCAACAAAAAAAAACTACAAACCAATATCCCTAATGAATATAGATGCAAAAATTTTCAACAAAATCTTAGCTAACCGAATCCAGACGCTTATCAAAAAAAATAATCCATCATGACCAAGTGGGCTTCATCCCAGGGATGCAGGGATGGTTCAACATACGTAAATCTATAAATGCAATTCACCACATAAACAGAAGCAAAAACAAAGACCACATGATTCTTTCAATACATGCAGAAAAAGCTTTTGACAAAATTCAACACCCTTTCATGATATGAACACTTAATAAAATAGGCATAGAAGGGACATACCTAAAAATGATACAAGCCATATATGACAGACCCATAGCCAACATCATACTGAATGGGGAAAAATTGAAAGCATTCCCACTTAGTGGGCAGCCTTGTCTGGTTCCAGTTCTATCTCCACTTCTATTCACTATAGTGCTGGAAGTCCTGGCTACAGCAGTCAGACAGGAAAGTGGAATTAAAGGTATCCAAATAGGGGCAGAAGAGATCAAACTTTCACTGTTTGCTGATGATATATTTAGAAAATCCCAAAGATTCAACCAAGCAACTCCTGGAACTGATAAATGAATTTAGTAAAGTCTCAGGAGACAAAATCAATACACAGAAATCAGAGGCATTCATATACGCCAACAACAATCAAATTGAGAACCAAATCAAAGACTCAATTCCCTTCACAATAGCAACAAAGAAATTACCTAGGAATATACTTAACCAAGGAGGTAAAAGATCTCTACAGGGAGAACTATGAAACACTGAGGAAGGAAATAGCAGAGGATGTAAACAGATTGAAATCCATTCCATGCTCGTGGATCGGCAGATTCAACATCATTAAAATGTCTATACTACCCAAACTGATCTACAGATTCAATGCAATACCTATTAAAATCCCATCAGCATTCTTCACAGATATAGAAAAAATTTTACGCTTCGTATGGAACCAAAGAAGACCCTGATTGTCAAGAACAATTCTAAGCAACAAAAACAAAATGGGAGGTATTAATATGCCAGATATCAAAGTATACTAAAAAGCTGTAGTAATTAAAACAATCTGGTATTGGCACAAAAATAGGAATATTGACCAGTGGAATAGATCTGAGAATCCTGATATAAAACCATCCTCATCAGCCATCTAATCTTTGACAAAGCAGACAAAAACATATGCTGGGGAAAAGAATCCCTTTTCAATAAATGGTGCTGGGAAAACTGGATAGCCACTTGTAGAAGGCTGAAGCAGGACCCACACCTTTCACCTCTCACAAAAATCAACTTACGCTGGATAACAGACTTAAACCTAAGGTATGAAACTATTAGAATTCTAGAGGAAATTGTTGGAAACACTCCTAGACATCGGCCTAGGCAAAGAGTTTATGAAGTCCCCAAAGGCAATCACAGCAGCAACAAAAATAAATGGGACGTGATCAAACTAAAAAGCTTCTGCACAGCCAAAGAAACAGTCATGAAAGTGAACAACCTACAGAATGGGAGAAAATTTTTGTATCCTATGCATCCGATAAGGGGCTGATAACTAGAATCTACTTAGAACTCACGAGAATCAAAAACAACCCTATTAAAAAGTGGGCAAAGGACTTGAACAGAAACTTTTCTAAAGACAGAAGAATGGCCAACAAACATGAAAAAATGCTCACCATCTCTAATCGTCAGGGAAATGCAAATCAAAACCACAATGAGATATCACTTAACTCCAGTGAGAATGGCCTTTATCAAAAAGGCTCCAAATAACAAATGCTGGTGTGGATGTGGAGAGAGGAACACTCCTACACTGCTGGTGGGACTGCAAACTAGTTCAACCTCTGTGGAAAGCAATATGGAGATACCTTAAAGTGGTACAAGTGAATCTACCATTTTAATCCAGCAATCCCATTGCTGGGCATCTACCCAAAAGATCCAATGACACTCTACAAAAAACACACCTGCACTCGAATGTTTATAGCAACACAATTCACAATTGCAAGGCTGTGGAAACAGCCCAAGTGCCCATCAATCCAAGAATGGATTAATAAAATGTGGTATATGTATACCATGGAGTACTATTCAGCTCTAAGAAACAATAGTGATATAGCACATCTTATATTTTCCTGGTTAGAGCTGGAACCCATACTAAGTGAAGTATCCCAAGAATGGAACAAACAAGCACCACATATACTCACCAACAAACTGGCATTAACTGAGCAGCACCTAAGTGGACACATAGGTACTACAGTAACAGGGTATTGGTCAGGTGGGAGGGGGGAAGGGGTGGGTATATACATAATGAGATGTGCACCATCTGGGGATGGTCATGCTGGAAACTCAGACTTGTGGGGGGAGGGGGAGAAAGGGCATTTATTGAAACCTTAAAATCTGTACCCCCACAATATGCCGAAATAAAAAAACAGGAAAAATCAATATACAAAAACCAGTATCACTTGTATATGCAAACAGCAATCTGAAAAAGAAATCAAGAAAGCAATCCCATTTATAGTACCTACGAAGCATATATACCTAAAAATTAACCAAAAGGTAAGACCTACACAAGGGAAGCTTAAAATGCTTTAAGAAATTGAAAACACAAAAGGATTCTGTGCTCATAAATTGGAAAAATAAAATCAGTGTCACCTAAAGGAATTAAAATATCAGTGGTGCTCTTCCCAGAAATAGAAAAAAAAATCCTAATACTTACATGGAACCACAAAAGACCCCAAATAGCCAAAGCAATCCTGAGCAAATAGAACAAAGCTAGAGGTATTTCAAGATATACTACAAAGCGGCCAGGCGTGGTGGCTCAAGCCTGTAATCCTAGCTCTCTGGGAGGCCAAGGTGGGCGGATCGTGTGAGCTCAGGAGTTCGAGACCAGCCTGAGCAAGAGCGAGATCCCATCTCTACTATAAATAGAAAGAAATTAATTGGCCAACTAATATATATAGAAAAAATGAGCCGGGCATGGTGGCACATGCCTGTAGTCCCAGCTACTCGGGAGGCTGAGGCAGCAGGATTGCTTGAGCCCATGAGTTTGAGGTTGCTGTGAGCTAGGCTGACGCCATGGCATGCACTCTAGCCTGGGCAATAAAGTGAGACTGTCTCAAAAAAAAAATACTACAAAGCTATAATAAACAGATCAGCAGGGTACTGATGCACAGACCACAGAACAGAGAATCCAGATATAAATCCATTTATAGCCAACTTGTCTTTGGCAAAGGCACCAAGAACATACAATGGGGAAAGGACAGTCTCTTCAATAAGTGGTATTGGGAAAACTGGATAACCACATGCAGAAGAATGTGGTTCTCTCTCCATACACAAAAATAAAAATGGGTCAAAGACTTGAATGTAAGACCTGAAAATGTTAGAAGAAAACTACTGGAAATGCTCCGGGACATTTGTCTGGGCAAAGATTTCTTGTGTAAAGCCTCAAAGCACAAGCAACAAAAGCAAAAATAGACATGGGACCCTATTAAGTTAAAAAACCTTGTGTATAGCAAAGGAAACAAAGTGAATAGACAACCCACAGAACAGGAGAAAATATTTGCAAACCATCAATAACCAGAAGACATACAGAGCTGTATAGCAAAACCAAAATCAAAAAATGGGCAAAAGATTTGAATAGACGTTTCTCAAAAGATATACAAATGGCCATCAGATACATAAAAAAATGCTTATCACTAATTCGGAGAAAGGCACAAAAGCACAATAAGATACCATCTCACCCCAGTTTCAAATGGCTTTTATCAAAAAGGTGGAATTACAGATGCTGGTAAGGATGTGGAGAAAGGGGAGCCCTTGAACACCATTGGTTGGGATGTAAACGATCCACAACGGAAAACTGTATGGAGGTTCCTCAAACTAAAAATAGAACTATGTGCTTCAGTTCCACTACTGGATATATATCCAAAAGAAATGAGATCGATACAGTGACACATCTGCAATCCCATGATTGCTGCAGCACTATTCACAGTAGCCGAAATAAGGAATTGATCTAGTGCCCATCAGTGGATGAACAGATAAGCAAAATGTGTGTGTATATACACACGATGGAATATCATTCAGCTATGAAAAATCTTGCCACTTGCAGCAACATAGATGGAACTGGAGATCATTATGTTAAATGAAATAAACCAAGCACAGAAAGACAAATCTCATGTTCTCAAGTGATAGCTACAGTATTTCATGAAGATAGAGACTCGACCAGTGGTTACACAGGCCAGGAAGGAGGGGATATGAAGAGATTGATTTAATGGGTATAAATGTACAGTTAGAGGACGTAAGTCCTAGTGTTGAAGAGATCAGTAGGGTGACTGTAGTTAATAACCTATTGTACACTTCAAAATATGCTAGGGACAGTTGAAGTCTTCTAGCTAAAGAAAATTGAAGATGATATCCAATTACCCTGATTTGATCTTTGTATCAGAATGTCATGTACTCCCAAAATATATATTTACACTATATCATATAAATACCTAAATATAAATACCTAGAACTAAATGGTGAAAAAACCATATTACAGCCCATGGGAATAAAGCTAACAGCTTTAAATATCATTTAGAAAGAAGAATGTTGAAAGGTAATGGGTCAAGAAGTTAGAAAACAAGAATAAAATCATATGAAATAATGAAGAAAACTTTGATAAAGCCAGCAAAGCCAAAATGGGATTGTTGAATAACACAATAGACACCCCTAATATGACTGACCAAGATAAGGAAGTATATAAGACACAACACTATGCACATGAAAGAGACATAGCTATAAGGATTCAAAAGACAAATACCATCAATTATAGGCCAGAAATTCCAAAGACTTAAAAATGGATAAATTCCTAGAAAAAGGGAACTGACACAAAAAGCTCAAATATTCCTATTCAAGATATTGAAACAGTGGTTGAAAAATATTTCTCTAAAGATAAGAGTAGGCCTGCGTGATTTTACAGAGGAATTCTCTCAAATTGTCAAGGAACACATTCTAACTTACAGAATACAAGCAATAGAAAGAGGTGGTATTTCCCAACTCATTCCAGGAGAGCAGCCCTAACCAAATCTAGTGGAAAACATTATGGAAAAACAAAATCGTGACCGCATTACCCTTATAAACATGGATTTAGTTTACTAACATTACAATTTTTCATCCAAGTGTATGAAAATGTCACAATCTGGAATGTATAAAGATGGTCTCGACCTCAAATGATCCTCCCACCTCCAAGGTAGCTTAATATTAGAAATCCCATAAATGTCACAACAGATTTAACAATATTTTTTCAGCATATTATGGGGGTACAGATGTTAAGGTTACATACATTGCCCTTGCCGCCGCCTCCCCCCTCGAGTCAGCTTCAAGTATGTCCATCCCCCAGACGGTGCGCATCATTCACCATGTATGTATATACCCGTCTCCTCCCCACTCCCACCTGCCCGACACCGGATAATTTTTTAACATTTTTGGTTACATTTTATATCTTTGCCTCTCCCTAGCAAGGGTTAGAGGTATGCCCTTCCCCCCCACAATGTTCACCACATCCTCAGATGGTGGGACTACCATCCCAACCCCTGAATCCTTGGTGAACGCCACCACCCTTTGAGCCACCATAGTGTTAGTACCAATTAGATGGCAAGTACATGTGGAGCCCATTATTCTGATCTTGTGTCACCTCACTTTGGATAATGGGCTTAAGCTCAATCCAGGATAATATAAGCAGTGCTAGCTCACAGTCGTTTCTTAGACTTGAGTAATATTCCATTGTAAACATATACAAAATTGTAACAATCCACTCATGAATTGACGGACACTTGGGTTGTTTCCACATCCTTGCAGTAGTGAATTGTGCTGCCATAAACATTAGGGTGCAGATGTCTTTATAATAGAATGTCTTATGCTTTTTGGGGTAGATGCCTAATGCTATTGCTGGGTGGAATAGCATTTCTATTTTTAGCTCCTTGAGATTTGGTTTTTGTTAAAGACAATTCTCCATGGACCTTCTGTTTGCACAAAACTTGTAAGCAGAAGCTCCTGTGACCTTTATTCCAAACTATCTTCTCAAGGATCACTGTATAGAAAATAGCCTTGAAAGATAGTGTCTCTTTCTGAATCAGATAGTTACCTTACTATGCAGGATAATAAAGTCTCGCTTCAGACCAAACGTTGGACTGGTTTGCTTTGTAGCCCGTTTTAAAAGATTCAGGCTTCCTCGGCTGCGATGCATATCTACACGTGCAGCCCCTACCTCGGCTTCCCTTATTCCAAGGGGAACTAATGTGAACATTAAGTTGACGCTGCCTGCTATGGCATAAGCAAAGTCCCATGTCTCTTGCCCACGAGGCTCGTGTCTCCTCCCAGCGTCTACAAAACTGGGGTAGGCTAACTTACTAGCTTGCAAGTAGGGTAAAATCTCAGGCCCTTCACAGTTCTTGACAACTCTCATCACAAAATGTACAGGATAAAGCATGTGCTGAAAATTTTCACAAGTAGTTGCAGAATATTAAGTAGGGAAACATCAAAAGCATTCTGTTTAAAATCAGAAACAAAAGAATTTTCACTAATCCTATTCAACATTGTGTTGAAAATCCCGGCAAGTGCAATAAAATGAGAAAAATAACAGGCAAAAAGATTGGAAAGGAGAAGGAAATATTTGTATAAGAAAGTAATCTACATACAAGTTATTAGAAATAATATGCATCAAGATGGCTAGGTACATAGTATATTCAAATATGGTCGTATATCCATATACTAGCAGCAAATAACTAGATGTAATTAAGAAAAGATTTAGAACACAATCAGAAAATCAAGGATTGAAGATTAAATCCAACAAATGTGTAAGATTTCTATGGAGAAATAAACCCTAGTTAAGAAATATGTAAAAGATCTAAAATGGAAAACTATAACACATTTATTGATGGAAGGCTTAATGCTGGAATCTTACAGAAAAGACTAAATTTTATAGGAATAATATATGTTGTCCAGTAAAAGAATATTTCTGTCTCAGTAACTGTGGTATGTTAGTCTAAACTGGTCGACATTGACAGAATAGACAAATTGACAAATGGAACAGAATAGCCCCAGAGACGGACCATGACAGTAGGATGTCGTGGGGGAAGGAAGAATTCTTTTTTATATAGCTGGAAAATTTTAACCTTATAGAATGCAATAAAGTTCAGTCCCTACCTCATACTATACCCAATAATTTAACATGAATTAAACAATTCACCCATATTTTCTACTGGTATTTTCATAAAGGTTTAATTTTGAACCTTGGAGTTGAAAAAAATCTAAGACACAGAAACGTTGACTATGAAGGAAAACGAAAACTTTATTAAAATTTTGTTAATTCATAAAAGTGAAAGACAGATTTCTATATATAATAAAAAATCAGAATAATAAGTCCTACAAATAAGCAAGTGGGCAAAAGACACGAATGGGCATTTCACAGAAAATGAAACAATATATGAAGAGATGGTCATTAATGATTACAAACATGCAAGTCAGGGTCACAATGAGGCACCATTTTATACTCATTCAATTGGCAAAAATTTTAAAAGTCTGACAGTACCAGGAGTGAGAAAAACTGAATCCACAAGATGTCTTGTATCAATTTATGAGCAATCACTTTGTAAGACGGCATTAATACTACAATGCGCAAAACTCTGTATGTACGCAGGAGAGGAATTGCTAGGTTGTAAAGTATTTAGTATTCCAAAGCTGAATAATCAAACTTTTCCAAGTATATATATGGACACCTCTCCTCTGGTCAAATGTGCACCCTAGCCCCTTGTGGTTGGTGGGGCCGTGAGGCTGGTGTGGGCCAATGGGCTGAGTGGAAATCAGCTAGAGTCTCATGCGTGCCAGAGCACTGACATGTTGATTCCAGAGCTCTTTCCCTCTGTCAGATGCTGTCAACATTTGAGGTGGTGAGGGTCTCGTCAGCCTGGGTCCTCGAGTGGGGTATAATCGGTGTTCTTCCCTGTTGAATATAAAGGACATACAGCACAGGTGGAAAATGAGCCTTTGCAGTTTTAAGGTGCTGGGATTGTGAGAGTGGCTTGTTACTGAAGAAGACCCTGACCTGTTCCGATACACAACGGGAGACATGTACAAGACGGTTTACAGCACCGGCGTTCACGGTGGCTCTGGAAACAACCCAAATACCTGTCCCCTGAAGGAGGATGAATAGACTCTGGTGTGTTCACTCAGCAGGAGGTTATTCAGCAGTGAGTAAAATAACCAGTGACACACAATACGTATAAGCTTTAACAATGTAAATAAGGCGAACACTTAAACCCCCAAGCTGATTTACATGTATAATACATTATATCACGATGCCCTTATGAAACTAAAAACTACAATGCAAACAAATATTCAAGACTATGGATAGGTATAATAAAATCATATAGAAAAGAAAGCAGGACAGTGATAACCACGGGATCCAGAATGGTGGTTAACCGTGACAGGACTAGCTAGGGCATGGAAGGAACAAAATCGCATTGTCCGATGTTGGTCATTGCCAAAATTTGATTTTTGGGGAGTTCAAGGGATATAGGAATATTTTATAAGTCCTTATTAAAAATAGTTAAATAAGTGGCAGTTTATTCATGATCAGTGATGAATGCCTTATGAACCAAGATTATTGCTAATCCCTAATCCAATTCTATGGACCTAAGATTTTAAACAATAATGGCAGAACTGGTCCCACTGGTTAAAATCTTTGCAAAAAGAGTATATATGTGGATTCTCAGTCACCCAGGGGTTGAGTACAGGTGGATGTGCACCATCCACCAGCATTACCGTGTTTCCCCAAAAATAAGACAGGGTCTTATTTTTCCTCAAGAAGACACCCTAGGGCTTATTTTCAGGGGATGTGTTACTTTTTTAAGTATGGTACAACAATTCTACATTTATTCAAATATAGTTAAGTCATCTTCTGGAACATCATAACTCTCCAAACCCTGAATTCCATCCTGAATTTTTTGCGACTCTATTTCCTTTAGAACCACTGGCCCCAATCTCTCATTGTCGAGCAATAGAGCTCTCATGGGGCAGATGAGAAGGGCTGCTCATAGTCTTTACAGTTCCGAGATGAAATGCAGGGGTTGTGCAGATATGCTGCATAGCCACGCCCATCACTAGGTCTTATCTTCAGGGTAGGGCTTATATTGCGCAAATGCTTAGAAATCCTGCCAGGGCTTATTTTATGGATAGGTCTTATTTTTGGGGAAACACACACACGGTAAGTCACAGGGCGACCTGTGGTCAGAGGACGCCGATCAGCCTGAGAGTCATGTATCACAGTCCTTTTTCTACAAGGTTCTTAGTTATATACCACAGTTAAAGGCTGAGCAGGAGGCAATTTCTGCATGAAATAGGATCATGAACAAATGTAGTAATTACTGACCTGTCCACCCTCCTCCTCCTCTTTTGCCAGGCCTTGCTCCAGGGACTGGGAAGACGGTGGGACACTTGAGAGCTCGCGAAGGCAGGGAAATCTGTTTGTTGGGACCTACAGGCAAACAAGTGGGTGCTGTGGACACTGAAGGAGGGTGTCTGATCCAAACTGCTCATGGGAGAAGCGGTGAACCCCCAGCTGAGACTTAAGGTGCAAGTGGAATCTATGCAGGCAAAGGTTTGGATGAGGGTGGAAGGTAAAGGAGGAAGCAGGTGTACTTCAGGCAGAAAACAGTTATGTGTGACCCCAAGTGGAGGGGGTTTCGAGCAGCTCTAAGGTTCAGTCTGGCTGGACTGGATGAACAAAGGGGAGGACGACAAAAGGAAATGTGAGAATAAACAGGTGCTGTGGGGCCGTGCAGGATCTGGGTTTTATCCCAAAGGTGTGGTTAGTCACTCTGGAGTGTTCATTAGGGGACCAAATATCAGATTTGCATTTCAGGGAAATGGCTCTGAGCTGCCGTGTGCAGGGAGATAGATGACTTAGAGCGTGGATCAGGGCTCCTGCAGGAAGCACAGCACACTCGCAGGGTTTGACTGAAGGCAGTTTACCAGAGGGCTGTATACAGAGCCATGGGCAGATTGAGGCAACCAGGAAGGGACAGTATGGCACCCAGGGAGAAGCGACAGCCATGCCTTTACCATTCCAAGCCCAGGGGGCCAAGGCCACGCAGCTGTGTTATTGAACCTGGAGCCACGAGCGGCCACCTAAAGGGGAAGCTGTGGCTGCAGAGGAATGCCCACTGCCCAAACCGTGCCCAGCAGGGAGGGAGAGGGACACCCCACTGCCATGGCCTCCTATCAGCTGATTTTCTGCCCATGCTCCCGGCCAGCCTGACCTCAGCAGACGACAGTGGCGGGGAACCTGGGTGGCGGGGTCTGTGAAGGTCACCCCCCGGGGCACAGAGAAGCACATGGAGGGGCAGATGAAGAAAATTTGTACAGGAGGCTTGTTAGGGACTGAACGTTGGTGTCCCTCCAAAAGTATATGCTGAAATCCTGACCCCCAACATGATGGTCTTTGGAGGTAATTAGGCTTAGATGAGGGCATGACGGGATTGGCGTCCTTATGGGTGAAAGAGACGGACGCACCCCTTCCTCCCCTTCCTGCCCCTCCTCCTCTGAGATAGTGGGAAGATTGAACGAGATCTAGTAAGTCCTTCCAGCTAGTGGACTTGAGATCTGGGGGTGATGGTCCACAGACGAAAGGACCACACTTGAGCACCCTCGCTGCTCCATAGGAGAGGAATAGCTAACGCAGCAGGTCACAAGCTGCCATTCACAGGGCCACACTTCCCTAGTGGGCAGGGTCACCGTGGCAGTGCTCTTGCATGGCATGGCTTTCCCTCTCTCTGCTGCACATCCACACCCTGCAGCAGGCCTCGCCATGGCTGGAATTGGTAGCCTGAGCCAGGGCCCTATGTTCCACCGGCTGATGCTGGGCATGTCTCTGCTCTGTTGGCCAAACCGCTGCTCTAGGGGCATGAGGTTGGACTGGCAGGGCTGGGGGAGGGGAGGATCTCTGGGAGTCTGATTGAAGTTCGGACCCCGCCACATTCTTCAGTCCACCTCCACCAGCAACGATCTCCGCTGGGACGTCCTTGGTATTTACCTTTCAGTTGGCTCTGAGATGAGAAAATGTAGAAAATGAATGATGTCCCTGAAGACCCCAGTGTTTGCCATGGGTTGCCCACACATGCCATGTGATGCCAGAGCCATGTGGGCTTCTGAACCTGCCAGAAGTTCACAGTTCAACCAGCAAACGTTCACTAATGTCCCACACAGCACGGAGGACTTCCAGGTGGTAGTCGGGAAGAGTTGGCTTTTTACCCAAAAAGGAGAGCCACTTTACTGGTGGTTGTCACTTCACAAAGTGTGTTGCAGGGAAATAAATTGCTGTGCTCCAAATCAGAGATCTGTGTGGCAAATTATGGATAACAGGAACTAGAAAAACAGCTGATGAAAGCATTGAACAAATATTTGTGTGTAATCCCTTGTACGTGCAAAATTCACCTTGTGCCTGTTTTCTATACTGCAACACAGAGATCGAACACAGGCCTGTAAGGGGTGTGGAATAGCATGGGCCCAGGGGAGGGTCAGCAAGTGACGCAGACCAGGGTGGGGAAGGAGAGGTCCTTTAAGGGAGGCATCAATTTCTTAGCACAAAGGATTAACAATACCCGGTTCGTGCCATGCGTCGAACCTGAAATGACATTTGTAAACTAAGCTTAATATAATAGCCTACCAGCCACTTTAAATTTATTCACGCCTATCTGCTCCAAAAATGATTGACTATGCACATCACAAATTAAATTGTTTGCAATTTGTAGAACCATTTTCTTGTCTTTATATAAAGTCTAAAGTTCAAGAGCCCCTTTGAGTATTATTGACAATTAAAGGTGTTTAGTTCAGATATCTGAGCACCGGAACCTTCTATATAACCAAAGATAATGCTCGTTTCTATCCAAGGGCATCACATTTAAACATGCAGATGTAGCCGCGCTATAAACACGGGGATTAGTTACAAGAAGCCAGGAATCCCAATGTCTTTGTCTTAGCATTTGTTTGTGAAGAAACCCAGACTGACATTCAAGTGCATATAGTTTGCTTTGGATGCGATCCCAGGAAACACTGGTTAGGCAGTGAGACAAAAAAGGGACATAGCCAACACAGGCACCGTACTTGCCATCAGAGCTTAATACCTCGGAGGAATTCTGGGACCCATTGTAGGAAACATGCCTCAGAGTCAGCCCACACAAGAAGTAGGGGAACTGATACGAATTCCCATCAGTCATTAGTTGAGGGCCACTCATGTGTGGGTGACGGCAGGCCAGGCCAGCATGCTCTGAAATGCAAGGGGCCGGGGGAGCCTGGGCGGGCACCAGTGGTGTCTCCTACCCCCGACCACACGCCTTGGGTTCTCTCCATCATTAGAGGCCTAGATGGAGTGGGTGCCTTGGACGAAAAAGGAGGGCACTGGGTGATCATACTGGACCAGACCAGCAGGACAGTGCAGCCCACTGAGCACCTGATCTGATGAGTCCACCCAGGGACACTGGACCAGAGGGTTCACTGCAGGATATTACTGTCCACTTCACTGACAGAGACAGGTGAGAACCCAGGGTGGTGAGGGGGGAACAGGCAGCTTGAGCCTCAGTCACTCTGGCCTATAGCCTGGTCCCCTGTGATTATGTCTAAACTGTTCAGATCTGACTCTTTTTACAGGGGATTCCATGTGTTTGGAGGGATTCTCCCACTGTCCTTAGCCTGGTGCCTTAACAGTGTCATGATTTCTCTCAAGCAGACTTCAGTCTATAATATTTGCAGGGAAGGGCCTCTTGTTCCCTTCCGCTCTTCACCTCCTCCCAGCTTCCCCAGGTTGGATCCTAATCTAGAGAAGCCGTTCCTTACGGCGCAGGTACGTGAAAACAGCCTTAAATGAGCACCCAGGAATTAGCATCTAAACAGTTCTTCTCACAGTGTGGCTCTGAGAAACCCTACCCTGGCAGCTGGAGGAACTTGTTAAATGGGTAGGTTTGGGGGCTCCCTCCTGCACCCACTGAATGTGAATCTGGGCCATTAGCAGGATAGCTGCACCTTTAAAATGCTTAAAAGATGAGAAACCCCAGCTTCTCAAAGTCAGCCACTTAACAGTTTCTTCTCTTCTAGCTGTAGGTCAGATCACAGGTTCTCAAACTCGGCTGCACCTTCAAGAGGCAAACCAGGTGATTCTAATACAAGACCAAGCCCAGTGGTTCTAAAATTTTGGTGCACTTTAGACTCACCTGGGGAGCTTCTAAAAGGCCCAATCCACAGGCCACACCCAAGGCCAAATCCAGGAGTGAGATCTGGGCGTTGGGGCAGTTTGACTCCCACGGTGATTCCAGGGTGCAGCTGAGTCTGGGAACCTGTGATCTGACCTACAGCTAGGAGAGGAGAAACTGTTCAGTGGTTGGCTTGGGGAGGCTGGGCTTTCTCAGCTTTAAAGAGTTTTTTGAAAGCAGGCCCTTGTTTACTTCTGGCCTTACAAGTCTTATCTAAGACTCTCAACTTATAGGGGAGAAAACCAGATCCTAAAAGGTAAAGATGCAGTGGCCAAACGGCTAAATGAATCTAGATTTCTTTCCCTTCATTCAATACAATAAACATTCTTAAATACCCAGTGCCAATAGCCCGTGTTTAATAAGTCCCTGACAGACAGGGCATCAGATGTGTGTGACCCAAATGTACCAGGCATCCCCACTGCACAGTTTAAAGAGTTTTCTTTCTATATGACCTTACTCTGTACTTTTTAATTTCTAAAAATATTTCAATGCCCTGACCAATCTCCTTATAAACAATAAAAGCAAGAATTTTGGTGAAAATGTAAATGTAGGTAAATAATGCACAAATAAGAATTAAAAATCCTCCAAAGCACATGCTGAAAACCGCAGGATTTTAAAGAAAGAATAAAATAAACACTCAAAACTTTGCATATACATGCATAGTACAAGGCTGAAGTATTTCGACTTTTATCTCACCATTCGCAAGTGTATGAAAACATTACTAACCACAATACACACGTTCTGGGAGTTGTGAGTATGTCTATTACCATAGCTGTGTACACTTTCCCCCATATGGAAGTAAAAAAGTAACTCCAGTTTATCGATTCATTTTATTTTTTGAGAAGCTCGTATGCAGCGGAATGCCGCAGGGTAAGTCTCAACTGTTGCTTTGTTTGTTTCCAGGAGATTTCGCCATATAGAAAATTGTTAAAGCAAGTGAAACAGCCTCACTTCACGTCAGTGCATCACACCTTACCTTCAAATGAAAACGGTCCCATTCCCAGGGAGAGATGTGACCTCCTCCTCCATGCAGCCAATGCAAACTTGGTTCTCTACAGGTGCAATATGAGAAACCAAACAACATCAGTTTGGATCTAATCAAATGTACCACGGAGCCATAAATGGGTTTCGGTATTGGTAATAAAGCTTTCAGTTTCATATTTTTAAAAAATTGATATGAAGGGGAAAATATGAGGAATAAAACCACATTTTAGAAGGAAAATTATAGGCTTCCTGTAGGGGTTGTTTGCCAAATTATAAAGGCAATTCAACTGCACTAAAACCAACATAAGCTTAGTTTGATTTTTCCCGAAGCCCAGAATCGTTTGCTTCATGTGTTACACGTTCATTTTTCTCTATGCTTTAAACCTCCAGTAAAAAATACTAAATATTCAAGGTAACAGGGTCTGTATTCTTTCCATACCATAGGTTTGGCCTAGCACAAAGGAAACCTTCACCTGGGACACTATTCGAAATAATCCCTAAACAGGCAGAGCAATGCATTTTTAAAAGTGTTCAGTTCTGCCTGAAGTGACTCTTTTCTGAAGGCATCTCCTGCTTCTGGCTCCTGTCCTCTGCCAGGTGACGAGAGCACTGATCTGTCAGACGCACATGCACCACCTGGAGCAGGCCAGGCTGGAGACTCAGGGCAGGTGGCCAAGGCCCAGAACCATGGCCTCCGTGTGCTCCTGGTAATATTTAAAAGTTGCTTAGTTCCTCCCCACTTTTTTCTAGAAGATCATGTTTATTCTCTTCATCTTTCTCTGATTTCCTGGGTGATAGGGACTGCGTTAACGAAGGTGTGGTCAGGAAAAACAGAAACCACTCTCCAAGTGCTTCAGAAGTGGGGATTTAACTCAGAGTGGGTCTCAGCTACCCTGCTTTCTGGTGGCTTAATCCAACCTGCCCCGTCTCTGAGGGTGGGGGAACATACTACCCGTTGGGGCATGCATCCTGGGTTCTATATCCTAGAGACACTCGAATTCCTGGGTTCTGGCAGCAAGATGGAGAAAAGAATCTCTTCTGAAGAGCAGGTCTAACCTCTCACTCCATGAGGGCTAGACAGGACTTGGACCTCTCACCTTTGTCTATGGTTGCTTCCTGAACTTCCCTCTCCAGCCAAAATTGCTCCCCCAAATTACAAATCGAAAATTCTCATCCTGTATCTACGCACGTAGACAGGTACGTTGTGGAGAAAGGGAGTGACATCGTTGTCAGTACAATGATCAAGGCCTGGCTCAGCCAATAAAATATATACAGATGATTAAGAGTAGTATCAGAATTGGTACATATAAAAGTAAAAATACTCAAACCCCCTTTCCCTATTACAGATCTGTTTGTATACTCATTCCTTTTCTATTCTCTAACCCCCTTCCCCTAAGAGAATAAGGAGTTGATAAGTGGGCCACATTTACTAGTGTCCAGGGCCATGCTTCTCAACCCCCAAATGGATAACCAAAAGGCTGAATGCTGCTTCAAGTTCCAGCACGACGTAAGCGACCAGAGGTTTGGGAAGGACCCAGGATTCAGAGAGCCACTGCCTGTTGTTATCTATTTCTATGCAACAAAATACTCCAAAATCTGTCAGATTAAAACACACATCTCTATGTACCCCTTAAATACGTATAATTATGTATCGGCTTAAAACTAACAAAACATTTATTATCTCACTTAGTTTCTAAGGGTCAGGACTTCAGGCGTGGCTTAGTTTGATGGTCCCGGCTCAGAGACTGTAGTCAAGCTATTGACTGGGCACCAGGCACCCAGGGCTAGAGGATCTGCTCCAAGCTCACTCACGTGGTTGTCGGCAGGTCTTGGTTTCCCATGGTCTTCAGTTTCTCACCACAGGGCTCCCTGCATGATCAAAACACATGGCAGCCAGCTTCCCCCAGAGCAAGTGACCCAAGAGGAAGAAAGAGCCCAAAACAGAAGCTGCAGTATATTTTATAACCTAATTTCATAAGTGGCATGCCATCACTTCTGCTGCACGCTATGGGTCACACGTGCCAATCCCGGCACAAAGCAGGAGGGGACCACATGAGTGTAGGAACACCAGTAGATGGGGATCGCTGGGGCCCATCTTGGAAGCTGGCTGTCACACCCTCTTAGACCTCCCACCCAGCCCTTGCAAGGAGTGAGACCCAGAAGGAGGAAGTCCTAGTCCATTTAATAACCAGTTATTGCTTTGCATTCAGGTCCTGTTCCTTGTCATTTTCTAAGGAACACTGAGCTGGAGGGATGACTGGCATTCTGGAGTCCCGTGGAAATACCATCGAATGCTATTAAACTGTAATCATGGCGGATCAGGTGAGTACATTCACAGAATTTGGGTGTCAAGTACTATATTGCAAAGCTGAGGTCTCTGACATATAGCTGGTCCAGGGTCTTAAAATAAATAGAGTTTGGATCTTTTCTTGGCCCGCGATAGAATCATCTTTCCTGGGGTCAGGGATACTCAGAGACATTAGACTGTGGAAGTGGCTGTTGCACCACAATGAGTCCTTGCAGGCCAACATCATTCCACATGGAGAGAGCGGGGCTCTTGCCGGGTGGAGCAAGTGCAATTCAAACCAAGCCCTTTAATCTTTGGTGGGCGTGATGCCTTTGTGTGATCATAACTCCTCCTCCCTCATCTCAAAAAAAATTGTTCTCAAATGATGCTCGTGAGTTTTTATGTCTCTTCAGGGAAACTACAGTTCTGATGCTGTAGGAAAAATAGTAGAGGAAAGGGATTTTTGTGTTGCCTTTGGAGCAGTAAAATCAACAGATGCCTGGGGAATCCAAAGGCCAAAGTAAGACAACACTGTAGAATGTAGAGCAGAGGTCCTGAATGTACTTCATTGGATTTTTGAAGCATGAACTAGGGGCAGTCTGAGATATTGGCAAAACCAAAGGTGTTTTTCCTGTTTTCTTAAAAGTCAACACAGAATACTTCCCCTCTGGGTTTCTCCCCACGCACAGCCCATCAATCCTCCAAGTCAGACCCTATGTACCTGGAGATAGTGTCAGATCTCACAGGTTGAGGGCTCAGCCTCACAAAACTGTCCCCCCACTCCCGATGTTGGTTACAAGTAGTAGATTGCCACCTGTACTTCTGACCACCTGGCTATATATTGGGAGTTCCCCTGTCTCCTCCCTTGGGTTCCATTAATTTGCTACAGCGACACACAAAACTCAGGGAAATGCATTTACCTGTTTATTATAAAAGGATATTACCAAGGATACAGATGAACAGTCAGATGGAACAGAGGTGCAAGGCATGAGGGAAGGGGCGCAGATCTTCAGTGCCCTCTCTGACGTGGGCACGTCACCCTCCAGGCTCCTCTGTGTGTTCACCCATCCAGAAGCTCCAGGAACCCAGTCCTCTTGGGTTTTTATGGAGGCTTCAATATGTAGACATGCTTGCTTACATCATTGGCTGTTGGTGATCAACTCGATCCTCTGCCCCTCTCCCCTCCCAGGAGGGTGAGGGGTGGGGCTGAAAGTCCCAACACTCTAATCATGCCTTGGTCTTCCGAGTGACCGACCCCCATCCTGAAGCCATATAGGGAACTCCAGCCACCAGTCATTTCATGAGTATCAAGACACTCTTATTATTCTACATCACAAGGATTGTAGGAGCCGTAGGTACATATGCCAGGAAACTGGAATGAAGACCAAACACATATTTCACTAAATCACAGGTAGTTTCTATAGTTACTCTAGTTGGGCTTCTGCAAGGCTTAGGAGAGACGCAAATGGTAAAGATCAGGGGTCAGTGAGTTCATTGTGCTTCTATGTTAAAAAGAATATTTTAAACCAGTCAAGATAGGCTAGATTGTACTGTAGTGACATACGGTCCCCAAATTTTGGTGGCTCAAAGGTTTATTTCTCTCTAATATTTCATGCCCATGATGGGTTGACTTGGGTGTTCTCGTCATTGTCACTCAGGATCTGGGCAGGTGAAGCCGCCACCGATTTGAACTTGGCAGGTCACAACACCAGATGGAAGCACACTCAGGGGAGTCTCCCGGCCCCAAAGAGACGCAGCATCTCCAGTCATTTCCACTTATAAGTCATTACAAAATTAATTATAGGATCTCACCCAACCACAAGGGACCCGAAAATACAGTTCTCCCCACCCCCACACAAAGTGCCTGGAGAGGGGAAGGTGGGTGACTATTGGCAAACAACATTATTGACGACCACAACTGGATCCCAGTGAAACTAAAACCCTGATTTTCTTTTCTTTTGCTTTCTCATCTACCTAATTCCCCCAGACAGCACTTCATCTGTGTGAGTGTCTGCAGCTGGCAACAGCAACGTGGGTCTAGAGACTGTAATACGTACTGTGTTCTGGAATCATCACTCTTGTTTGGGAAGTGCTATTGTTATAACTTGATGGTATCGAGTCTAGAGCTGCTGCTATGACATCTGCAGGTCCTGTTTACCCTTTGGAAGGGTACCCTTTGGAAAAGGGGAACAAATGAGACTCAAAGCTAGAATTAATTCAACAGTGCAGGTTCTGAATTAGAATAACATCCACTCCGTCGGAAGACATCCCAGAACACTGCCCACTCTACCCAGGCTGTCTGGTGCTAGGTACTTGGTGAGTGTGAAGTCCAGGTCACAGCAGGAAAGAGGCTACAATACAAATGGTTCAAAGGAAGCAGGCTCCGTGGAAGGAACTTTTAGCGGTATGGCCAGAATTAGGCCAAACAACCAGCATGTTTAAAGCACCCATCACAAGCATCAGCCCGAACCTTGAAATCCCCTAAAATAAAAGGAGAGGAGATAGTGTTGTCTTAGGTTATGAGAGCTAGCACTGGGAAGAAAACGGCCTGAGAAAGATGGGGCTGGGACAGGGGTGGGAGAAGCATGGCTGTCTCCAGCTTGGTTAGCACAATCAGAAAACTATGGTGACTTCTGGCCTTTAATTTCTCTGGGACTTTAATTTCCCCAAGGGAAGGAAGATTTTATTTTCTCCATGGCAACACACACATAAAATAGGGAGAGTTTGTTACTGGAACTTAAGTATCTCTGAGGGAATTTAATAAAGAGGGGATTCATATGATTTCCATTTAGAATATTTTTTACATTGTGGGCATTGTATGTGTGCTACCCAGGTGCATACTGTGTTAGTGAGCCAGGTCGATCTACACAGCTAGGAAAGATTTGACTTGAAAAATAAGGGGTCAATATTTGGTGACTCTATGACCTTGGGCCAAGTGTCTTATTTTATCTTTTCAGAAGCTTCTAGAGCCCAAAGAAGAGCTGCCCATTTCCCTGGGTGCAGGAATGTATAAAAATCAGTGGTGAGTGTTAAAAGAGGCAGCCTCGGGGGTTTCCCTTGTGATGGCTGGTGTCTCCCACTGAAGGGAGTTGTCTCATTCCTGGTCGACCGTAGCCTTGAGTGAGGACTCCATGGAAGCACTTTAAACTTGAGCTCGCTGGTCTAACAACACCAAGTGGGCAAATGTTGAGGAGGAAACACTTCTACCAATGAACCCACTCCTCCCTGATTTTTTACTCACCACCCAGGGAGGACCTGCTGTCTAACAAGAATGCAGAGGTGTGTTGACTGGCGTCTCATTTACAAGTTGATGCAGGGTGGGGCCTGTTAGGGGGTCCCAACTCGGTGCACTGGTTCTGTCCATTGGAATGAGAGAGCTCCAAGAAGTTTCATTGTCTTTATCAAGTGGGTGACTTCCCAAAATTCTTCCTCCTTGCAGGTGGAAGCTCTGCTCTCTTTTCCTAAGTATGTTGACTACTGATCTCTGACTTTTGAATTTAGGGGATAAGGGAGCAAGCCCTGCTCTAATGCTCAAACCCAAGCCTCCTGCTTCACTCAGAGTTCTGTGTTGAAGATTACACGCCACTGGCTGCTGTGGTTTGAATCGTTCCCCAAAGTTCCCATGTTGGAAACTTAATCCCAATGCAAGTGTTGGGAGGGTGGAGCCTAATAGGATGGGAGGTGATCAGGTCCTGAGGACGCTGCCCTCGTGTATGGATTGATGCCGTTATTGCTGGAGTGGGTCGACTATGGCAGGAGTGAGTTCCTGACAAAAAGATGAGTTCAGCCCCCTTCTTCTCCCTCTCTCATACTCTCCAACCATATGGTGCCTCCCACCGCTGGGTAACGCAGCAAGAAGGCCCTCACCAGATGCCCCTCGACCTTGGACATGCCAGCCTCCAAAACTGTGAGTGAGAAATTTCATTATAAACCACCTAGTCTGTGGTATTCTGCTACAGCAATATAAAACACACTAAGACACTGACCTATTTAGTAGTAAAGAGGCACTTTGAGTTTAATTTTGCTACATATGTGCCCACTATTAAATTGGAATTAACTGATGACCACATGTGTACACAGAGGGAAGTAAAACTCAGTATAAATCAACCAGGGAGGGAAAGGAGAAGGAAAGGGGGGAAAACATACCTAATGGGTACTATGAACACTATTTGGGTGACGGGCACACCTATAGTCAGACTCAGCATTACAAAAGAGATCTATGTCACCTAAAACATTTGTATCCCCTTAATATTTTGAAATTTAAAAAAAAATTATTTTTTATAAGTGCATCCTTTAGGTCCCTGGGGAGCAGGGAAGTGGACATTCATTGTTGTTTCACCAACACCCTCTCCTCCTCCCAACTATTTCTTTCCATAAGAGCACCTTCCTTTTGGAAAATTCAACTTTCTCACTCCAATCATGCAATTTGAGCGGGAGATTGTCAATCCCAGTCTATGGGGCGGGCACATGACCCAAGACTGACGAATCAGAGCGATGGTAATGATTGGCCCTGTTTTGATCATGAGCTTCTCTTTCCAGAGGATCAGTCCTTGTTGTTTTGAAATCAAATCCTGGTTGGAAAGAGCCTTTCCCTTCCTGGTAGTGAAGTGGGGAAGAGGTGAGCATAAAGCAGCCCAGACCGCTGTCCCCATATCAGAGGAAGAAAGTCATTTATTCTCTCCGATGGAAGACTTCCACCCTCAAAGCAACAGATAAGTCTGCAAGAACGATCCAGAGAGATCATGTAATCCTGCTTGTCCAATCTTCCCCAGCTGCACCCGTGCCCTTCTTGAAGCCAATAGCATTTCCTTTTCGTCAAGAGTAAACTTAATTGGATTCTGTCACAAGTGAGAGTCCTGACTGATTTCACAGGGAACCGTGAGGGGAGGATGTGTAGGTGGGTGCCTGCCCATCATACCACCTCCGACCTTGGTCCTTCTCAGGAGAGACTAGGTAAAGAAATGGCACAAAATCAACAGTGATCGGATCTTCCTAAATGGGTCAGGGGATGCCTCCCCCAAAAGTAATGCTTGTTGGTGGCATAGGTTTTCAGAACCCCAAAAGCACCGTGGCAGAATTTAAGGACCTTCTAGTAACAGAGAGACTGCAATGAAAGTAAGAAAATTCTGCAGCATGAGAAACAGCTCACAAGCCATTCTATGGCATTTGGACTTCATCTTGTAGGGGCTGGGGAGCCACGGTGTCTACCACCCAAGACCCCCGACCTCTCTATCAAAACAACTATCTGACCCAGGCTGGCACTTCTTGAGTGGTAAAGGAGAGATTGGATGTTAAAAATAACCAGAAGGACAATCCGAGCTCATTGCATGGTCCTTAGAAGTCTGAGGCAAGGGAGAATGGGACAGTTCTGGTCACGGGGGATCTTGGACCAAGTCCGCCTGCCCGCCTGCCTCCCCGATCCCACCCCCCGCCAATCTTGTCATCAAATGACAAGAAATGACATCAAAAAGGATCGCTGAGAAGCCTCTGCTGACTCGTGCGCTGACCAACACTGCCATCTAGTGGTAGCCCTTGGAACTCACCCCGCAGGTTCACACCGGCTTTTGGACCTCATCAACCTAGGAGGCAGGGACACCCAAGTCCTGTGCCTGGTTTGTCAGTGACATGCTCCTTGGCCCTGGCCAGCACTGTGCACAGGAACACAGTTCCTGGCGTGGGAACAGGGCTCTGTAGCCTGCGGGCTATGCATGGCCCAGTCCAAGACTGGGTAGAAAAAGAACTAGAGAGTCATGCCTCACTGGCCTGTTCTTTGTCTTGAGAAAAGGACAGATGATGAAGGATCCTCTGATCTAGACTCCTGGCACCATTTTCTTGGCAGATTTCTAGAACCAGGAAATGCATGAAGTCATGCACTTGCTTCATACCATGTCCAGCCTGGAACCCAACTAAGCGAGGAGGATGGGAGGGGAGAGAAGAGTGGCAAAAGGGAGAAGGAGATAAGGACAAGAAAAATACAATCAAAACTCCATGAAAAAAAGTAGAAAGTGTCCACGTTTTCAGGTCATTTAAATGTGACTTCTGCCTTCTTTCATGTAACGTGGAATTCAAACTGTTGAAATTGACTGACTTGGTCTCCATTCAGTTCTCCAACAGCGAAACAGAACAAAGGGGTGTTTTTGTTACATTTTGTCTCTTTTCAGTCACGCATTTTGCAAGGTTTCTATTGACAGCATAAATCCCAGGGATTGTGTCTGTTCTCTCCTGCTGGCTGAAGGCCTCACCCTTCTTTTCTGGGAAGCTGGGCCTGTCTACTCCACCCATCTCCTGGGAAAGAACATAGAGTTGAGGGGTGAGGGGACAGGCTGCTGCAGAGGCAGGACTTGAACCGTCTTGAGAGGAGGGAAGTAGCTCAGGTCCACGGAGCAGAAGGCCAGGCTTTCGGCTCTCCTCTTGCATTCTTGCATCCCCGTCCCTGCGTTGACTGTGCTCAGTGCCATGCGGCAAGCCTGTGTTGCGTGCCTACTGTGCGCCAGAGCTTGTGTTGGAGGCGTAGAATCTACAGCTTAGTGGAGCGTTTCGTGGCTATGGGGAAACACCTAGAAAGTTAATCTGGATCTTCTCTACAAGACTTGTAGGAATGATGAAAGAGGAAGCTATTCAGTAGCGGGGAAAAAACAGCAGAAATTGGAAAAGGAAAATTTAAAAAATAGAAAATCCTGCAGAGATCACTAGAATAGTATGAGTCTGAAATCTTAAATCTTACAGCATCAGAAATTGAGGAGAATTTGGGGAACATCTATTTGAACCTGCTCTTGTACCAGTGTAGAGGCTGAGTTCTGATTCTACCACCCATTTCTGGGCAGCATCAGGTAAGTTTTTCTATCTCCAGTTCCGGCGGCCTGATTTGCATCACCCCGAGATCCCGTGTGAGGAAGGGAGGTGCCTGTGTGGCAGCGAAGGGAGGGGAAACATGGACCGGAAGACAAACAGGGCGTGGGAATGTTGCTATAGGATTTGGGAGATACAGGAACCAGGATAAAGCTGTGTGCCTGCAGAGTCTGGTCAATTGCGTCTCTTCATTCACAGCGGATTCTCGAGCATCCGGTGTGTGCCAAACTCGGTACTGGACACAGAAGATAGACAGATGAGGAAAACGCACCACTGTTCTGAGAAAATGCATAATTGATCAGCTCACACTTCCTTTTCCCCAGCATCCCTTCTGTGACTGCGACCCCTGTCTCCCGCTCCTCCCACCGCATCCGCTCGCTGATCCCTGACCGGCCCCCAGCCATCTCCCAGCTTATCCAGCCTCCTGGCCGCCCTCCCGCCATGACTTCCTTGGGATCCATGCCAACCAGGCCAGCTGTGTTCTCACCAGCTCCTTCATATTGCCCCATCCTCGACCTCTGATCTCACTGCCCTGCCAATCCCCAGTTTTGGTCCAACCCTTGCTTTCCATATCCATTCCTTAAATATTCATTAAGTACCTGCTGTGGGCTCCTCTACACACTGAGGACACTTCAGTGAGGAGCAAAATTCCCTCTGGGCTTGTGTTCTAGAAGCAGTGGACAAGCTTCATATGAACGATAAACATATAATAAAATGTAAACATGCAATAGAATATCACGTAATAAGAGTGGTCAAGGAAAACCTCTCTGACCTGAAGGAAGTGCAGCATTGAGCCAGGAGAACATCCTTGATGAGAACATTCCAGGCAGAGAGGCCTTGGGGCGGGAAATGCGATTGGTGTGTGCAAAAAGCAAGACATGTGGCCGTGTGAACTAGTGGACAGGAACAGTGGAAACAGAAGCCAGGGACCAGCTCAGAGAGCCCTGTGGCCATGTTGGGTTCCACTCTAAATGTGAAGCCACTGGAGAAGGGAACATCTGAGCAAGCGGGTGATGTGATCCCTGGAGAAGAGCAGGGAGCTCTCAGGTGCTGTTGCAGGAACCCTGGGGAGGAGTGTGGGGCTCCCATGGGGAGGGAGCAGTCCCTCAAGTGATAGGAGTGCTCAGGTGCAGGCCGCGGGCTGTAGGTAGAGCTGGCGGGATCCATGAGTGGATCAGGTATGGGCCGACGACATTTATCCGGCCCGCTTGGTGTTTTTGCCACCGCTGCCTGTCCTGCTTAGCTGCCGACTCATCCAGGGCCCACAGTGCGCATGTGTGGAATGTGCGCTGCACTCTCCAATGGCCCTCCAATGGTCTGAGAGACAGTGAACTGGCCCCCTGTTTAAAAAGTTTGGAGACCCCTGCTCTAAGGCAAAGAGTGCTGCCATCTTATGGGACAAGTCATGGGGAAGGACTAGGTTGGTGGAGGGTGAAGAGGAAATCAAAGATGCTTCCCCTATATGTTCGAGATGCCTTAGCTGCATAAGTAAGATATTAAACAGGCAGTTTGGTACACAATATAAACATGGGGCCATTGGATTACCAGTGATGCTTAAAGCCATGATGCCAGGTGAGATCACCTAAGGAGTGGGTGTAAATAAAGATGTCTGAGGATGCAGCTCTCAGGACACCTTGACACTTAGAAGTGCAGAGGGTAGAAAAACCAACCAAGGAGATTGAGAGAAAGTTGCCAGAAGAATAGAAGGAAACAAGATGACCCAGTGTCCTGGAGGTGACCATCTGCTGGGCTGTCACTAAGATGGTGTGCCTACCCACGGAGCCAGGGACGTGGGCCTCCACACATTCGTGTCTTCCTGTCCCAGGTGGGCCTGAAGGCTGCTGCATCCTCCTCTCAGCCCTTGCTGAGTAGTTTTCTTCACCAGGTCCCACAGTGTTTTCTCCACGTTCCCTATCCCTGACCCCTTCACATCCTACAAACAACCCCTTGGTTAGAAAGAGGGAGATAACTCGCTTTTCTTCATTCACAATGACGTCCACCTTCCTCTTTTTCTGTTAGAGGAGCAGAGGAGGAGCTCTCCTAGTTTCCTTCTCTGGGCAAAGTCTCACATGTGTCACCTTGATTCTCGGCATGCCAACCTCCCTGTCGCCAACATCCTGGATGGGTCACCCACTGCTCACCCTGCTGTCAACTGTTTCCCAGCCTGGGAAGCAAGAAGACGAGTTCATCCCTAATGTGGACAGGCTCCTGCCTTCCTCGCTGCAAATTCACCTTCCAGCAGCAGCATCTGTATCAAACTCAGATCTGATGGTCCTAGTGTTCCTCTGCTGAAAATCCTTCTGAGGCTCCTTCAGGAGAAAGTCCGTGTTTATTGCAGGGTATTCAGGTAAATCTCCTCTGGGACAGGCAATCTGTCTCCCCCATCCTCCATCCCAGCTTCCTCCTCTGCTGTACACAAATACTCCATTACG
Organism: Mirza zaza; assembly: GCA_008750895.1. Classification (NCBI taxonomy): domain Eukaryota; kingdom Metazoa; phylum Chordata; class Mammalia; order Primates; family Cheirogaleidae; genus Mirza; species Mirza zaza. The sequence goes on from VSMD01047956.1 coordinate 171,068, forward strand.
TTCGGGGAGGATGCACGCTCTTGACCACTGGCCAAAGTTAATCCTCATGCCTGGATCTTACCGTGAGGCCTTCAACACGCCAGCTCAAACATGGCCACCTAATGTTGTCTAGCCCATCTCCCAGCCCTGGCTCCTCTGCCGATCAGAATCCCCTGCTGTCTCCTCTGCGTGCCTAGACTTTGCTCCCCTATTGCTGTACCTGTCATTACAGTGTCTGTCACCCCTGCTGGACTCACAGCTGGTTCACTATGGACGTGTCCACCTTCACTTACCCCAGAGCTGTGTTCTTAAGGGGGGCCTCGAAACTGTATCTGTGTGGGGGTGGGGATGGCTGCCAGTTGCAGGAGGGCTTTCATAGTCAAAGAAACGACTCACGTTGAGGCCGAGGCAGGGACGAGTCCGGCAGTTCGGTGGAGAATGGGAGGGCAGTGTGGCAGCAACCGAGGGCTCGAGAAGCTGGGAAGGATGAGTTGCTGAGGTGGCGGATGATAAAGGAGATTCGTGGTCAGGCTCAAGGGTCTGGACCTCGTCCCTGAGGCAGTGCCTGTGTTTTCCCAAGTCCTGTGGATTTCAGATGTCTGTTTTTCTGTCGCACCAAGTACCCAGAAACTGTGGTTCTGTGGCGACGAGGCACTGAGCAGGGTTGTGACGTGGGGAAAGGGGCTCAGAGGTGCATTTGCGCTGCCGCCAGCTCAGAGCCGTCTGTGCAGGGGCGGCCGCGATGCTCGGCAGGGAAGCTGCTAGTGCTCTGGAGGTGAGGGGGTGGGGCAGGACCCAGGTGCTCCACGCGGGGACAGCAAGAAGGTAGCCCCAGGAAAGCCCGGACGTCACAGGGAGAGGGGAGGGTCAGGCCCACCCCCTGGGCAGACAAATGAGGCGTCTACGGGCCTTGAAGGAAAGTGAGTTGCCTACATTCCTGTCAGAACTCGGGCGTCACGGCTCCCAATCCAGTGCTCCTTTTCACCCCCGTGAGAGGAATCTGAGAAGTTACAAGTAAGGAGAATGCTGGGCTCTCAGATCTAAGCTCAGCCCTGAGAACTGTTCGCAGTTCCTAATGACAGGTGCAAATCTAGTGCTAAAATAACCCTGGGCTACATATCCTTCTAGCTCTGTCCCTGGCATCCCGGTGAACAGCAAAGGACTGCCACGTCCCTCTGAGCCTGGCCCTGGCAACCCGTGCTGCTCCAAAGCCAGGCTCCCAGGGCCCTGGAGAGGGGTGGCCGTGGTGGCCTTCAAATACAGCAAACTTTCCCCACCACACAATTATCTAGTCTCACTGTAAATTAAGAGAATAAAGACAATTTGTACTGAAAGAAATTATCCGTGACCACAAAGGGCTTTACAGCGCATTTCTAAGTGCACAGCCTCACCTGGTGAGAACCCAAAGCCACACACACCTGGCCTGGTGTCCGCTTTCCTGTGGTTCCCTCAGGACTTCTCGCCCAGGGAAGTGCTGTCCTGGTTCTACAACCTACTCTGGGCTTCTCATATTTCTACCGATGACCACAAAACAAAACACCACCACAAATAAAACCAACTCTTTTTCCAAAACACATAGTTCTCAGGAGTTTAAAACTGAGGTGGGAGTTCTAATAGAAGTCTCAGAAGAACAGAATGGAGAAACCAGTAGTAGAATAAGAGGAAAAGAAATAAGATCATAGCTAAGGATGTAAGTCTTTAAAAGAGTCCATCAAATATTAAGCAAAATTTCTAAAAGGACACATACCTAGGTATAAACTAGTAACATTTCTGTATCTCAAAGAGAATTTCAAAAGCTTTCGGATATGCAAAATATTTTTTTTCTGTAATACAAAGGGACAAGAATCAAAAAGACGTAAGACCTCATCAGCAATTCCTGAGGCAAAATGACAATGGAGCAATGCCCTCGAAAATCCGAGAGAATGGCAGAGTATAGAATTCTAGGGGAGAAATATCAAATCAAATGTGAGGAAATATAAAGATGCTGTACAAGTGCACGTCTTGCAAGAAACGTTCCAAGACAGGATTATGTGTGCAAGAAACGTATTAGGGCATCACCTGTAAGAGTCACGTGGCCAGGAGAGGCTGGGCGAGCTGTCGGCCAGCGATGGTGATCTGGCTCTATGTGAAGGGGAGAGGGAGGGAAGGGCAAGTGGGAGTATTAGACTGTGCTGCAATTGCAGGAGAGTTCAGAAAGGTTGCAGGGAGTCCTCAAGCCCAAGTGAAGTCCCTGCCTCCCTGCCCAGCCATTGGCTGGGGATGGCCTATGAGAAGCCTCAGCACGAACAAGAACACGCTGATGGATTTCAGAGGCAGCAGCCGGGACGTGGGTCAACTACACTCCCTGCAGGTGGAGATCTGAGGGGTGTGTGGTCACAGCAGCCACAGATGTGTTCTGATTTGCAAACATTCAGCAAGTTTACAACCCACTAGCCCAGTGTGTGAAATATGAAGGATGTACTTCAGGGAAAAAAAATCCCTCCAAAATAGAGTGAAATATGAGAAAGAGTAGGCACTGAGTACATCCCACGATGGCAAAAGAGGTTCACTCTGCAGGTGACATGGGTGTAAAACACTGTACTTCTGTCCACTAAGGGTTTAATCACACCACTTGAAAGTCTGCTGTAAATAAAAGCTAAATAAGCATAATCTTGTAAGTAGATTGGGTTTCTGGTTTTTAGAGTCGATCTGTAGAAAAAACACAGAGGTAATTTTAGTTAAAGGACAGAACAAAAACATAGTAACCCTTGACAAAGTGAAAAAGGATAATACCAGTCGGGAGGTGGAAAGTGCAGAAGCTCAGTAATTTTCTCACTTTTCATAACGTAGGTGTGTCTGAATGAGAGTAGACAAGAACACACAAGTTTATTACTTGCAGTGACATAGATAACAGAATCAAAGTCAGAAATTTAAGTGGTTCTGGGAAAGTCAGGCTGAGGAGGGAGATTTTAATTTGTTTTATACTATTCAACATTGCTCATGCTACGTACATGACTAATTTTAAGTTTTGAATGTTTAAAAGGACTTCTAGAGATTTAAATCTTAAACTCTCTTGTTTTAGAAAAAGTATAAGTGTAGAACTTTTAGTTACTCTAACATCAAATAAAAACTCATTCTTAGGAAAAAGTTGTCTACACTCAGGTTAAGAGTGATTTCATTTCAGACTGTGGCAGGCAGGGGTGGCAAGTGTTCTCTTTGGTAATGTTAGTTTGGTTTACCTTTAGCGAGACTATGTCCTTCGTGCAATTTAGAATGATGTTTATTTGTATATATGCTTCTGGGGGGGTTGCTTTTGATTCCCTGCAGGTAATTGTTGGGATATGCACAGAGGACAGTAGCATAAAGGATCAAAAAGGCATATCTTTATCTCATGCGGGTAGCAGTAGCCTAAAAATAATCACAGGTGAAAGGCAAAACTCATTCCCAGATGTAAGCCCCAAGTACAATGTTATTCCAGAAAAAAAGAAAATTTTAGAGAATGAAATTTTAAGTACTCTGGTGGCTTTGTCTCGGGGATAGAGCCATGACCAAAGAATGTGGAGTAGGTACTGCTGTCAGTTGCCTAAGGGCATACAAGGAGAAGGAGATACACCAGCACCGAATGCCACTCTTTTAGAGGAGTTGTATTGTCGTCCACATCAGTTCAGCAATGTAAGAGACTGAGGTCTTGGGACCAAAGCCTGAACTGTCAAAAAGAATGCATCTATCTGGGGGAAACAGGGAGAGGAATAGAGAAAGGACAGGTCTTCTTTCTGTAGCTGGAGGCAGGGGCAGCTGGGACTGGGAAGAGAGATGGTTTTGGCCACGGCTGGGAAGAGACCTCTTGTGAATGGGTACAGACTTCAGATTCTAGAAGCAATGATATTCAGTGTCCAGTGTCCATTTTTTTTTCCTTTCTGCTCTGTAATCATCTTCTGTTACTCTAAAACTTTCAGTAAGGGACACCACATCCTGTTTAACTATAAGAAATCCAGGGAAGGATGCATTGTTCAGCCTCAGCCAAATACTCCCTGCAGGCAGAGACGAGGGACCTCTATGATACCAGCTAGTATGATACCAGCAGGTAGCCAGTAGAAACCATCTGTAGACAGCAGGAAATGCTTTTAAGAATTTTGGAATTGTATCCTTTGGACAGAAATTCTATGACATTTTGTGGGGCAGGCAACTTGATTAAAAGAACGGGCTTACCATGGTCCATTGGAAAGGTCTCAAACCCTTATTGAATTTTAAAGGGAAGGCTAGCTACTTAAGAGTGGGGAAATCAGGGATAGTGGTATTACAATTTTTTTCTGAAAATAGCCATTAATTTTTGCATGTAAAAATATTTCTTTAGATCCTCTTGGATTTTTAATGAAACTATTCATATCATATACAATTAATGAAAGTTTGCTTTTATCTTTCCAATCCTTATATCTTTTATTTTTATTTATTTTTTTCTTACTGAGATTTCCAGTTCAAGGTTAAATATTGATGATGGATGGGCATCCTTATCTCAGTCCTGATTTTATTTTATTTATTTTATTTTATTTTATTTTATTTTTTTTAAGACAGAGTCTCACTTTGTTGCCCAGGCTAGAGTGAGTGCCATGGCGTCAGCCTGGCTCACAGCAACCTCAAACTCCTGGGCTCAAGCAATCCTTCTGCCTCAGCCTCCTGAGTAGCTGGGACTACAGGCATGTGCCACCATGCCTGGCTAATTTTTTCTATATATATTAGTTGGCCAATTAATTTGTTTCTATTTATAGTAGAGACGGGGTCTCGCTCTTGCTCAGGCTGGTTTCGAACTCCTGAGCTCAAACGATCCGCCCGCCTCGGCCTCCCAGAGAGCTAGGATTACAGACGTGAGCCACCATGCCCGGCCTCAGTCCTGATTTTAAAGAATACTTATTATGAAGAATATTCTCTATAGGTTTTTGAAAGATATACTTTTTTAGATTAAGCAAATACCCCTATATTCCTTGTTAACTGAGAATGTTATAGAATGGCATCTACTGAGATATACCACTGTCTCCTCTAATCAGTTCATGTAGTTCTCTGTTCTGTTCCATTGATCTCTGCCAATATCACACAGTCTTGATAACTATAACTATATAATAAGTCTTAAAATTGGATAGACATATTCATTTCATTCTTGTTAAAAATTTAGTCATTCCAGTTACTTTGCCTTTCTGTCTAAATTTGGAAGAATCTTGCTGAAACTTTTATAAGAATTTGTTTAAACCTTGGAGAACTGGCATCTTCTTCCAGTGCATGAACACAGTGTATCTCCCTTTATTTGATTTTGTTCATTGGTGTTTTGCTGTTTCTGCATACAAGCCCTATACATGTTTTGTTAGATAAATACTCAAATATATAATTTTGAGCAACTGCAAATGCTATTATATTTTAATTTTGGTGTCCATGTGTTAATTAGTATTATATAGAAATATAATTAGCTATATCCTGTGACATTACTAAAATCACTTATTCTAGGAATTTTGTTTTACATTCCTTGTGATTCTCAACATAGACCATTGTGTCATCTGCAAATAGGGACCGTGTTATATCTTATCTGTATGTGTTTTATTTCCTTTTCTTGCTTTATTGCACTGACTAGAGCTTCCAGCACTATATTGTTCAGCTTTAAGAAACAATGGTGATATAGCACCTCTTGTATTTTCCTGGATAGAGCTGGAACCCATTCTATTAAGTGAAGTATCTCAAGAATGGAAAAACAAGCACCACATGTACTCACCAGCAAATTGGTATTAAGGGATCAACACCTCAGTGGACATATAGGAATAACGTTTATCGGGTGTCAGGCAGGTGGGAGGGGGGAGGAGGGGATGGGTATATACAAACACAATGAGTGAGATGTGCAATGTTTGGGGGATGGTCACGCTTGAGGCTCTGACTTGAGGGGGGAGGGGGGACATGGGCAATATACATAACCTTAACACTTGTACCCCCATAATACGCTAAAAATAATAAAATAAAAAAAATAATTAAAAAACTATATTGAATAGGAGTGGTGGGAGAGAACATTCTTGCCTTGTTTTTGATCATAAGGGGAAAACTTTCTTTCATCATGAAATATAATGTTAGCTGTTGGATTTTTTTTTTTTTGTAGATGGTGTTTATCAAATTGAGGAAGATCCTTTTAATTCCTATTTTTCTGAGAGTTTTTATAATGAAGTATAGAGACCTTAGCTCCCTTAGTGTCCCTTCACCTTCCCCACTTAAATTAAATTTCTTCAATGGGTTTAGAACCACATCAATGTTGTAATTTTTATATCAAATAATTTAGAAAACTCAAGAGAAAATGCATTGTATTTACCCATGTTTTTACTCTTTCTATTATTTCTTCTTGATTATACCAATTTATCATTTCCTTTAACCTTACTTATATAAGAGGTTATAGCCATCATTTTAGGCTAGATCTGTCGGTGACAAATTCTTAGTTTCTCTTTCTCTGAGAATGTCTTGATTTCCTCTTCATTCCTGGAGAAAATTTTTGCTGATATAGAATCATTGGCTGACAGTTCGTTTCTTTCATGCTTGAAAAATATTGTGCCATCTCCTTCTGGCCTTCATGGTTTTTCATGAGAAATCACTGTCATTGAAAACTTTTCCCTCTATAGGTAAGATGTCATTTCTCTCTTGCTGCTTTCAAGGTTTTTTCTTCGTCTTCAATTTTCAGACGTTTGACTGTACATGTCTTAGCATTGATTTGGGAGGAGTTTACCCTGCTTGGAATTTTCTTAGCTTCTTGAAATCTATAGTTTTATGTGTTTGACCAAATTTGGGGATTTTTTAGCCATTATTTCTTCAAGTACATTTTCAGCCTCATCTTCCTTCCTTCTCTCCATTTGGGACACGAGTAACACAAATGTTACATCTTTTTTATATTCCCACAAGTCCCTGAGGTCCTGTTTATTATTTCTATCCTGTTTTCTGTTGTTCACACTGCATAATTTCAAATACTGTACCTTAAAGTTCACTGATATTTTTTCCTCTGTTTTTCTGTTATACTCATTTAAAAATAAATTTTAAAAATTCATTTTTTAATTCTAAAATTTCTATTGTTCTTTGTATCTATTACTTTGAGACCATTTTTCATGTTTGAAACATGTTCATAATTGCTGCTTGATTTTTTCTTTAAAAAATATTTTTACTGTTGTAAAATACCCATAGCTCAATTTACCATCTTAACTATTTCTAAGTGTATATTCAGTGGTATTAAGTACAGTTACGTTGTTATGCAACCATCACCACCATCTAGCTCCAGAACTTTTTTCATCTTGTAAAATTAAAACTTTCTATTCCCATTAAATAATAACTTCCCATTCTCTCTCCTTCCAGCCCTTGGCAGCCATCATTCTACTTTCTGTCTCTCTAATTTTGACTACTCTACCTCATGTTAAATGGGACCATACAGTATTACATATTTTATGTGATTGGTTCATTTCCCTTAGCATAATGTATTCCAGGTTCATCCATGTTATAGAATGTGTCAGAATTTTCTAAGGCTAAATAACATTCAATTGTATGTATATACCACTTCTTATCCATTCATCTGTTGATGAGCACTTGGGTTGCTTCCCCATGTCCATCACTAGAATAATGCTGTTGTGAATGTGGGCATACAAATATCTTTTAAAGACCTTGCTTTCAATTATTTTGAGTAGAAGTGGAATTGCTACATCACATGGTAATTCTATTTTTAATTTTTTGAGGAAGTGCCATACTGTTTTCCACAGTAGCTGTGTCATTTTACATTTCCTCCAACAGTTCACAAAGATTACAACTTTTCCACATTCTCACTAAGGCTTGTTATTTTGTGGGGGTTTTTTATAGTAGCCATCTTAATGGGTGCATCTCATTATGGTTTTGATTTGCATTTCCCTAATGATTAGTGGTGTTGAACATCCTTCTGTGTGCCTATTGGCCATTTGTATATCTTCTTTGGAAAATAAGCAAAAGACTTGACTAGATCATTATTTACCCACTTATGCAGGGGCATAGGTGGCTGGAACATATCTCAACAGCATAGGGTGCCAGGCAGGAACCAGCTGGGGACAGAACACCAGCCTATGACAGGGCACACTCACACACGCAGCCACACTCAGACCAGGACCATGGAGACAAACCAAGGAACCTAATACATACATCTTTGGGATGTGGTAGGAAGTCAGAGGACCTGGAGAAAACCCACAGAGATACAAGGAGAACATGCAAACTCCACATATTGGCCCCAGTTGGGAATCAATTCTTTTTTCTCATCAATGTTATAACAAAACGATGTTAAATGAAATGTTATTCAAGGACCTGCTGTCCTTGAATAACTGGACTCTGCAGAAGAAATGGGGAAAGTACATCTACTCCATCATCAGTTCCATCAGAAGTCTAAATTACTAGTTCATTTGAAAAATAGTTATAAGCCTATTCAGATAGTCTATTTTTTCTATCAGTCAATTGCAACAAGCTATGTGTTTTTCTAGGACACTGTCTATTTCAGTTTTCAAATGTATTGGCATAAAATTGTTCACAGCATTCTTTCATTTTAAAGTTCCCTGATATGTTCCTTTTTCTAGTTATTCATCTTGGTTATTCGTTCCTCTTTCTCCCCTCTCCCCATTATACTTGGCAAAGGCTTGTCTATAATTGTCTTTTCATAAGATTGAATTTTAGGTTTGGTGATGATGGTTTACTATATCTTTTCTGTTTTATTAGTGAGCTAGCTGTTGTTGCAATAAGACTGCATAACAAACCACCAAAACTCAGCATTTAAACAACGAGCATTTATTCTGTACTAAAGGATGTGTGAGTCAGCTGCACTCAGCTGGGCTGGGCTGAAATCCCAGATCCAGATTCCAAGTTCAGGTTGTGTTCAGGTCTTATCCTCCTTAGACCTGGGGCATGTTCTTCTCTTAGTGAATGGCCAGCATGCAAGAAACCAAACTCAACTATACAAACATATTTAATTCCCCTCATCTCACCAAATTTGCCAACATTCCATTGGCTAAAGCAAGCTGATGGTGAAGCCCCTTTTCAATGGGGCAGGGGACTATATATATTCTACCTGGTAACTTTGCAGTACCCTTCCATTGTGGATAAAGGGTGTGGATGTATAATCCTTTATTGGGTGAAGAACTGAGTCCAATAATCCAATATATAACAATTGTTGATCTGATCTTTATTGTCCTCTACTTAATTACTTTGGACTCTGTTCTCTTTTTAATTTCTCAAGTTGGATGATTAACTCGTAAATTTTCCAACTTCTTTCAGCATACAAGGCTGCAAATTTCTTTAAAGGTAGTCTTTACCTGCACCTCATGAGTTTTGATATGCAGATTTTCACTATTGTTCAGTTGATAAATTTCATTATGTTCCTTACAATATTGTCTTTTAACTCAAAGACTAAATGTTGTTTTAAAATTTCCAAATGTATTTTATATTTTTTGTTATTGCTTTTTAACATTATAGTATAGTGTAGTGTAGATAATCTGTATGATATCAATTATTATTTGTAAAGGTTTGTTCTGTGCTCTTAATATGTAGCTAATTTTCATAAATGTTCCATGTGTTTGGGTAAAGTTTATGTTTTTTAATTTGGGGTATAGTGTTTATTGTCCATTATAGCACAGTCACCTTGTGATTAACATCTTCCAAACACTTAATAATTTTTCATTTACTTAACCTGTAAAAACGAGGTTGTTTTGGATTTGACATTTTCCTTGTTTCTCTAAATATCTTGCTTTGTATGTTTTGAGGCTATTTTAGGTATATATTATTCAGAAAAGTCATATCTTTTTAATGAATTGAAATTTTACCATTATAGAGTAACCCTCTTTAAAGAAAAAAAGTATTTCTGGATATAAAGTCTCATTTTGAGATAACTGCACCAACTTTGTTTTGGTTAATATTTTCCTGGTATTATTTTTTTTACCATTCTTTTATGTGTGACCTTTATGTTCTTTCATGTGCAAAGTGCTATCTCTTATGAATGATATAGAGCTAATTTTTAAAATAAATGACTTCTCCTTTTTATATTAATTGTGATTGAATATTCATATTTCTAGAATTTTCATGCTACCAAATTTCAAATAAAAGACAGTTTCCTCACATTGTAATGTCTTTGAAGTTAGAATACTTAAAAAATTTTTTTTTGTTTTTAGTTATGGGTACATAATAGTTGTATATATTTATGGGGTACATGTGACGTTTCAATATAGGCATACAACATATAATCAGGGTAATTGGGGTATCTATTACTTAAAGCATTTTTCATTTCTTTGGATTAGGAATATCCCAATTCCACTCTTTTAGTTATTTTAAAATATACAATGTGGTACATATACACAATGGACTAATATTAGGCCATATCAAGGAATGAAATCCCATCATTTGCAACAACATGGATGGAACTGGAGGGCATTATGTTAAGTGAGATAAGCCAGACACAGAAAGACAAATTTTACCTGTTCTTACTCCTATGTGGGAGGTAAAAAATTTAAAAAATTGAACTAATGGAGATAGAGAGTGGAAGGATGGTTACCAGGGGTTGGGAAGGGTAGTGGGGGGTGGGGGATAAAGTTTTGGTGATTAATGGACACAGAAATACAGTTAGAATGAATATGGTCTACTATTTGGTAGTATAATAGGCTGACTATAGCTAACAATAATTCACTGAAATTAAAATGCTTCTTATAATTCATGTAATTAGCAGCTTTCTTCCTTTTTAGTAGCATATAAAAGCTAGGTGTATTTTACAAATGGTGTCATCTTAGACATTTTAGCTTCTATGAAATAAGATATTTACCTTTTTTTTCTTAAATTTCTCTCTGCCCTCCCCCTTTCCTATCTTTATCGACTTGATTAAGGTTTATTTCCTTTTTTCCTCCACACTTGCTTGGAATTTTCACATTCAACTTATATCATTTTAGTGATTACTCTTAAAATTGTAGCAAGCATGCTTTAATTAAGTTCTAAAGCTAATTAGTATCTTATTTGGATTCTTCTAAAAGCTGCCCTTGAGACGAGAACTTGAGTACAGGCATTAGGGAAGTGACGTTGGGAAACATAATTGAAAGCAGGGGAAAGTGAGACGAGAGAGAGAGAAGCCCACCTATGGAGCCACCCACAAGCAGGGCATTTATCTACTGACTCCTCCAGTGGTTGAAGGTCATCCTGGTTGTTAATTTCCCTAAACTTCCAGGTGCCTGCTTAAGGCAGAGCAAGTTTCCATGGTGTAGGACAAAGACATTGGGCATAGAAGGGAAATATGCTTGAGTGGGAGCTGTTAGTCTATTGGAAACTATCTACCACAGCTGCAAGTGAACTTGGGTGGGCAGAGGATATGGGCAGTGTATCAGCAGTGTCTGCTACAATCAGTATTCCTTATCTCCTCATGCTCATTGCCAAAACCATGAACTTCTCATTCTGATCACCAATCCTACTTTATATGTTCATCAGTATATATTTTATTTCCACTTTTTTATATACCTCCAAAAATTATTATTCTTAACCAATGGTCACTCAGATTTACCCATATGTTTATCAATTTCCTTGCTCACCATTCCTTCTTGATAGTCCCATTTCTTTCTTTTATGGGCTTAAGTTCTTTTCTCCTTTAGTATAAGTTTTCTTCACCATCTGAACTTTTTGTTCCTAGGTTTGGATAATGAGTTTAGATACTGAGATTGAAAAGTATACCAGGTTATGCAAACCTATTTATTTCCCGAGTTTGAGATGGCAGATAGCAAGAGTTTTCATAGAGGATTTTTGCAATTCAGCAGGGTTTTTATGTTTCCCCCTCAAAGAGTCTGATAGTGAACTTAGTCTTTGTCAAAAATGACTTTTGTTTCCCAGTCTCAAGTGATAGTTTAGGTATAAAATTGTAAGTTCCTTGTTACTGGTACAGTTTTGTCTAACTTTCTTAAAACACTCTCAAATAATGCTACCATTCTTTGGCCCTCCAAAAAGTCAGTAAGAAAAAAATGCCTTGAGCATCCAAAAAAACTGTTGCCATGACTTTGCTCTGGACCAGTCCACTTTTGCTTGGCTGGACCACTTCCACCTCTTGGTAGCCATTGCTTAGATTGTGCTTTGTCTTCAGGGTTGTACTGGTAAAGCCATGTTCCATCTCCTGTTACAGTTCTTAAAAGGAATGCTTCGGGATCTTGATCACACTTGTTTAAAGTTTCCTTTGAAAGCACTGCTCTGAAGCTGATCTGGACATAACAGTTTTGGCACTCATTGAATGAAAAGTTTGCTCAAGTTTAATTTTTCAGACAGAATTATGTAAGCTGAACCCAATGAGATGACTATGGTGTTGGCTATTTTTTATGCTGTTAATCATCCATCTTCAATTAGGGCATGGATGAGTTTAATTTTCTCCTCAAATCAATGTGCATGGTCTGCCACTGCAGACTTCATTTTCAACTTTGTCTTATCCCTTCTTAAAATGAGTTATCCATTTGTAAACTGCTGATTTCTTTTGGGAATTGTCCCTATAAACTTCTCATAAAAGATTAATGATTTCACTATTCTTCCACTGAAGTGTCATCATAAATTTGATGTTTGTTCTTCAATTATAGCAGAATTTAAAGTCACTTCCTCTGATAGCTGCTCTTTTCAAACTAATGTCATATCCTTCTTGGTGACTCAAACTAGATCTTATCCAGACATGTTATAACAACTTAGTACAAGTTTATTTTGGTGCAGAAATAAATTTGAAATCCATGCATAGTTTTTTCGTAACATCCATTTTCTGCAAACTTTTTGCAGATCCCTTGTGTTATTTGAGAGTTTTTGGTTAGAAGTCTGCTGTCTAATCATTCCACTTTGGCAATCTGTCATTTTTCTGGTTGTTTTAAGATTTTCTCTTTGTGTTTTTGTGTTTCTTGTTCTTCTGCACTTCAACATGTCTAAATGTGTACCTAGTTTTATTTATGCCATTGGGGGGGATGGGGAGGTGACCATAGAGCTAGTCAAAGAAAAAGAGAAAAGAAGAGTCTTTCTGGATTCTGCCAAATACCTTTTGGCCCAAAGATTTAGGGGAAAAAATGAAAATACAGAGTTTAGTCAGGCAGTGATGAAATTAGTGAACAAAATCAGCTGAATGCATGTTGGAGGTTGTGGAATTCAGATGACTCTAATCAAGTAATCAAAACGGAAAAAGATTACAAAAAGTATTATGTGATGGTATAATTGAAACAGGTACTTCACCCTACCTGAAGACTGTGGAATTGGGGGTCTCCTATAATCTAGAGATTACTACAACTGAACTCAGTGTGTCAATATGTGATATAGGAAGAATTACACTGAACATAGGCAGGTCCAAGTCTGGTATCCCTGTACCAAATGTCTCTGTCCAATTGCAACTCTAGCTTGCCTAAGGTGAAAATCATATTATCATGAATTCTTGTCTCAGTAACCTAAAGTCATAATAAATCTTGGTGGGTTAAGTGTCTTTTAACCTAAGAAATACAGAAATTATGAAGTGTATCAAAACTATGGCATTAGTTTGTGTTACATTAAGGGTAATCTCTGAGTGTTAGGTATTTAAAATGCTTGTAAAACATAATTGAATTTGGCATACTAAAGTAAATGACAAATTAGCCTGTGGTTCCAAATTAAATGTGTACTTGATTTGAAGTTAAATGCCATAAGAGGAAGTGACTTAATTTATAAACAGTGTTAGGATAGTGAAGAGAATTTGTATTAAAGTATTGCTTAATAACAAAGAAAGAATTAGTTTGTTGGGTCATAAGTTTGTTGAATTTAGACATTCTAACTTCTTAAAGAAACTCAAATATATTAAGTTTATAAATGATATTTAAAGTGCTTAAGGAAAATTAGTTCAATTCAAGTTTGCTTAACATTAATCAAAATTGAATTTCCTTAAGTAATCAGCCCAATTTATATTAAAGTTCCCTGAAAATGGTTATTATTTTATGTGTAAAATTTATGGGATTTAAAGTAGTATAATAAAATTTATCAGATAAATTTAGGGGCTTAAGGAAAACTGTTTTAAATTTTATAATTTCAATAAATTTTAAAAATCAAACCCGAATAAATGAGAATAATGATCTCTGTGCACAAAAGCTGCCCTTGAACTTCAAAAATCTCACATGGAAACTGAACCTAAGGATTCATGTCCTTTATCAATGTAAATCTCTTGCTGATTCTCTCTAATCTCACCTTCTGAAATTCCTATTGGGTGTAAATTGAACCTTTTCACTCTCTATCTTTCATGCCTCTCATTTTTTTTTTTTTTGTTTTTTTACCCAGAATGTAGCACAGAGAAATAACTTATCTCTTCCAATTCTCAATTCTGTTTCCACCTGGATCTGATTAATCTATCCACTGGGAATTTTTCTTTAATTTCAATGGCTCTATTTCTCATTTCACATCAGACACAAGCCCAGTTTAACTCTTCAGGGTCACACTGCCGCCTCGTCCTCAAAATTCATCACTCGCAAAGTGAACAGGTACTCTGATACCTTCCCTGAGCTGCTCAGACCGGCCAGAGGCCTGAGATTGCATGGCCCTCACTTCTCACACGCCATCTCCATCTGCACCAAGTTGCTCCTCCACTTCTGGGGATAGGATATGGTTTCCTGAGTGACATCAAAGGATTAATAATGTAACGCTTATGAGTTAGCTTTCCACGGAGTGGAATTTAAGCAATGGGAAATGGGAAACAGGAGGGAGCTGGGCAGAGAAATTCCCCTTCCCTTCTTTCTAATCAGAAGTGGCATTTCTTTTTGAAAACCTTTCAGAAAAGTCTTGTGTGCTAAGCAAATATACCTGCTATGTGACCCACCGTGCTTCTTCATGGCTTCTCAAGAATGAGTGGGTCGCGCAATGCATGATGTAATGCATCACATTATGTTGCTTCATATCTTTCCTTGCCCCTCTTCCCCTTATTCTTCCTCACCTGCATCTCACTGGGGTTGTAACTGCCAAATACATTATCTGCATGTTAATCCTTGCCTCAGTCTCTGCTTTTTAGAGAACCTGAGGTAAGAGAGTCTTGAAAACTCTTGTTCAGTTCTTTTTGAGAATTTTGACCTTCCCTCATATTTTTAAAAGTTATGTTCTTTGATGTTACTAACATAACTACCTATCAGAGACTAAAACTCTTTTTTTTCTTTTTTATTTCAGCATATTATGGGAGTACAAATGTTTAGATTACGTATATTGCCCTTGCCCCACTCGAGTCAGAGCTTCAAGCATGTCCCTCCCCCAGTTAGTGTGCACCACACCCACTAGGTGTGTATATACCCATCTCCTCCTTAAAACTCTTTAAAGTAATTATCTTACATTGTTGAGAATCTAATCCTGCTTTTCATATTGCTAATTCTTGCTCATGGTGAATGTTTTCCTTATATGTGTTTTGTGATTTTTGGATTGTGAGTTTATCTTCAGAGGACTGTATTGAAGGGAACCCTGAGAATCCTTAGATAAGATTTTGTCCCCCCAGAAAGAACTTGCATTCACTTTGTCACATATATTACCAGCTGGAGGGTATTCAGCCACATAAGTAGTATAAATCCCAAACTCTGCCATCAGGGAAGGCAGGTGTCTTAGGGAATCAGTTCCCTTTATTCAGATACAAGTAAAGACAGATAAGCTTCCTTGATACCCCTCTTTGCTTATGGATTTGTTTTGGTTTTAGTTCTTACCCTTTTTATAAAGGTATATAGTAGCTTTTTTGACAGTTTCCAGCTTTATGTACAAAGGTTTCACCAAGGTCTCTGAGGCAGACAAACCCTCTGAGGACGACTGTAGTGTGTGAGCTGAAGACGACTGCTCCTGTTTTCAATTTCCTCTTCATTTTTGCCCTACATATAATTATTATAAGTATAGCTGTGCATTTATGAGACTATTTCTTATATTTTGTCATACCTTCCATGATATTTTATAATGGAAGGTTTTGGGGATTATCTAATCTGCTATAGTGCCACCGCATTTCTACAATGCTAGAAATGTAAGATGAGGTCTGTCTTTAAAAATAATTACTGACATGAATTATTAAAGCATATTAAATGAATTAATTCATTTATCCTCTTAACAACCCTATGAGGTAAGTACTGATCATCCCCATTGTGTTAGTCTGGGTCCTCCAAAACACAAATGTGAAGACCAGAATAAGTGTGCAAGGATTTTATTGAGGGAAATGTCAAAAAAGAAATAGGGGGAAATCTGATAAAGGTTGCGAGAGTCCACAACCCAACTGTAACCCTGAGTGAAGGAGAAAGGGAGGGCAGGGTGGGCTAAAAATGTCTTAGACTACAGAGCAAACTTAGAAATGTTTGGCAAAGCTGTTGGAGGATCTTTGAGCCAAAGTTGGCTGACAAAGGAGTCCCACGTCTCTCAGCAGTGGGTGTGCCCCACAATCTCTGCCATGTTAGTCACTGGTTAGGAGCAGCCCATAAGAGATGTAGCCTTGGCACAAATGATGTGATGCATGCCAAATAGCAGCATCTAGGCCCTTGGCCAGTCATGCTCTCTGTGCTAGAGGGTCTGCCAGGTGCATTCTCATGCCACCGCACCCGCTTTATGTATGAGGAAACGAACACAAAGAGGTTGGCTAACTTGCTCAAGAGCACACAGCTGGTACACAGTGGCAACCTGATTCCAACTTGGGTACTTTGGCTCTGGGACACAACTTCTCAATAACAATGTTATGCTTTGCGTTTTTTTAATAAATAAGATTTTATTGCATTGGGAATTCACATTCTTTGTGTAGAAAGAATATTAAGTTAAATGATTGTGCATATAATTTGTATTTTTTTCAGGATGAAAGTTATGTTTTTAATCAGATTCTTCCAGGCATTTTATAAGAGAAGAAAACATACCTTAAAAAGCCTTGAAGGGTGGGGAACTTCAAGAGCAGGGCCTATGAATTTGACAGTGACCTTCCCTGTTGGCTAAGTGGCAGCACGTGATACAGTTGTAGTTGCCTGCCATTTGCAAACTTAAGTGTTAGCCCTCATTTAAATGGTCTTTAAGTGGTTTATTGACTGCAATGTAGAGGGTTGCAGTTTTCTAGCATGTCATTAGAAATGTGAGTCCTGATTATCCTCTCCAAACCTTTTGTTGACATCTTTTATTAAAATTAATAAAGTGCCAGCAGCAAAACATATAGAATGAGCATCAGAAGTTTGGGGAAAAAATCCCAGAGACATTAGTGGAGCACTCTTAAGAATACCACTAAAGCACCTGATAACCCAGGGGCTGATAGTTTGGAAAAACTCAACAAAAAGTGACGATTCACCCTTTGAAAGTTCCAGTTATGCTGCAACCTCATCAGCACTTAGTATCATCAGCTTTTAAAAATTATAATCATTGCATTTGTTTGCAGTGGTATCTGATTGTGGTTTTAATTTGTATTTCCCAGTTGACTAATGATGATAGGAATCTTTCCATGGGCTTATTTCCTATCTCTATGTCTTCTTTGATGAATAAATGTTCTGATCATTTTAATTGTTTGTGTTCCTATTATTGAGTTCTTTATATTGTATATTCTGGGTGTTCTTTATCAGATATGTGTCTTGCAAATGATAACTCTGTGGTTTGCCTTTTCGTTTTTGTTACAGTGTCTTTCAAATAGGAGAATACTTAAATTCTATGAGGCCCAATTTGTCATTTTTTTTCTTTTATGGCTCATACTTTTTGTGTCCAATCTAAGAAATCTTTACAAAACCCAAGGTTACAAAGATTTTCTCTTGTGTTGTCCTATAGATGTTTTATGGCTTTTGAATTTTTGCAAATAGGTCTATAATCCATTTCAAGTTCATTTCTGTCTGTGTTATAAGGTATCAGTTAATATCCAATTGTTTCATTGTCATTTGTTAAGAAGACTATCTTTTCTCCACTAAATTCAACCTTTCTTGAAAATCAATTGACCATATAACTGTGGGTCTATTTTCTGTTCTGTTGCACTGATCTATCTGTCCTTTTGCCAGTACTACACTGTCTTGATTACTATAGCTTTGTAGTAAATCTTAGAAATCAAGTAATGTAAGTCTTCCAACTTTGTTCTTGTTTTTCACAATTATTGACTAATCTTGTTGTTTTGCTTTTCCTTACAAATTTTAGAGTCAGGCTTTCTGTTTCTACAAAACAGAAAACTTGCTGAGGATTTGGGCATTTGTGGATTATGTTGAATTTATAGATCGATTTGGGGAGAATTGACATCTTAATATTGACTCTTCCAATCCATGAATACAGTATATATTTAGGTCATCATTGATCTATCTCAGCAATGTTTTATAGCTTTCAGCGTAAACCTTACACATATTTTATTTGATTTATCTCGAAATATTTCATGGGCTCTTTTGATGCTATTATACATGGCATTTATTTTTAAATTTATGTTGTTCATTGCTAGTATGTGGAAATAAAATTGATTTTGTGTATTCACCTTGTATTCTACAACCAGGATAAGCTTTAAAGTAGCTTTTAGGCTGGGCGCAGTGGCTCACGCCTGTAATCCTAGCACTCTAGGAGGCCAAGGCGGGCAGATCACTCAAATTCAGGAGTTCGAAGCCAGCCTGAGCAAGAGCAAGACCCTGTCTCTACTAAAAATAGAAAGAAATTAATTGGCCAACTAAAAATATATTTAAAAAATTAGCCAGGCATGGTGCTGCATGCCTGTAGTCCCAGCTACTTGGGAGGCTGAGGCAGGAGTATGGCTTGAGCCTAGGAGTTGGAGGTTGCTGTGAGCGAGGCTGATGCCATGGCACTCTAGCCTGGGCAACAGAGTGAGACTCTGTTTCAAAATAAAATAAAGTAGCTTTTATTTTATATTCTTTATGATTTTCTATGTATTAATGTTATCTGCAAATAGTTTTATTTCTTTCCAATTTGTATGCCTTTTATTTCTTTTTTCTCACCCTATTGTGCTGACTAGACCTGTCAGTATGGAACAGGAATAGGTATTTCTCTTATGCGTACACAAGATTGATAGATGGTAAATATGTGTAAAGATGTATAAAAGAGCTTTCAATAAATATGTAACTTAAAAACAGAAGAGCGTGTTGTCATTGTTTAATTGGCAGCTTTTTTTTCCTGACACCTAAAATAATGATGTATTTTATAATTGATGGTGTTGGATACAATGACATCTTGTACTAGAGCAACTGTATTGCATATTCATAGGTTATCATGTGAAAATGCATCTGGATTTGTTCTATATGCAGGACCTGATATTAAGTTATGTATGTCTGAGGGCTTCATAGTTGGTAATGTCATCACCTAAAATTTCATTTAACCAGAGCATGGGGCTTCCACTTAAGGCTGAATCGGGTCCACCATTGGGGCCCCAGAAAGCTAAAAGTGGTTGGCATGCCAGACACATTTACTAAGTGTTGACTACAATAAATTTGAGCAAGTGACCCTCAAACTGTGAAGGTCTGAGATTTTACTTTACTTGCACACTAACAAGAGAACCTGGAAGTTTCATGAATGCTTCCAGAAGACACAGAATGCCTAGGTATTCTGTGAAACACCCAGGAACTTTATCACTTATAGCACAGCAGACAGCACGTGTTCTGTGTGTGTTGGTTCCTCTCGCCTACGCAGAGCCATGGGGGAATGCAGGGCTGAGTCCAGAAGGATGCTGAACATATTACAGGTTTGGGAACACCTGAGAAACCCCGAACTTAAGAAACCTCAATCTTTAAAGGGGCTGTAAGCAAAGCTGTCTAACCTTGCCCTAGAGAGACATTATCTTTATTATTCTGGACATCAAACTTCCCTCTGTGCCGGAGGCAGGCGCTATTTCCACCTTCTAAGACAAACATCCATGAAAAGATGGTCTGGAGTGCTGCCAGAGCCTCTGCCCAGAAGACATGATCCACAGAGAATTTCACTCCAACACTTATGTGCTTCAGGGGTCAACCAGGAAAAGGAATCCTGAGTAGAACATCCCTGTCATTCAGTCTGTCCCCAGCTGTTGCAGTCTGCCTATGGTGTTCAATAAGCCCGTTTCTTTGTCTAGACCCACAGCTTGACTACACTTCTTTGTGGTTAAGTGTGGCCATATGACTCAGCCAATGAAACGTGGATGGAAGGGACGCTGCCATCTCCAGGCCTGGCCTATAAAACCTTCCTCACACAATCCTCTACGCCCTTTCCCCTTCCCACCCTAATCATGCTCTGGTTGAATTCTGAAAAAGACAAATTCCTAAAAGATGGTGGAATCATTATGGAAGAAGATTGGGTCCTTTGATGGTTGCATGGAACAGATTCTCTCCCATTCTCTCCCCAATAGACATGGAACTGCGATGTAAGTGAAAAATAAAGCCATCCATTTTTAGTGGCCTGATAATAAAAGTTTATCAATCATAGTAGCTAGCATTACATACTCTAATCTATTAGCCTTACCACTATCCCACCCCAAACTTAAATGTCTCTCCCCATTACATTTGGCCTAAGTGGACACTAGCTTATCTGTTACTTACAGTCCTCTGTTAGATGTTAACAACACAAGAAATAAGAGTTTCAACTCCATTTGCTGTGAATATGGTGTAACTTGTGCAATTTGTCAGCTCAAGATGCCACCATCCAGTGGTGCAGGATAGCACCAGGGAGGCACCTAACTAGCTCAGGAAGATGGAAACAGGGCTGAGAGTCTCTCACTTGGCAGAGTAAGTCAGAGCCACTCAACATCATATGAAGGTGGTGGTGGGGAGATGAGTGGGAGACCTGTAGTGTCTGTTGTATTTATTAGCTTCTTTCAGACCTCCGCTGGTCCTCCCAGAACTACCTAGCTGAGAGAGAGGCCACTTAGTCCACAAGGGTGACTTAGTCCCATTAGTAGCCAAAGCTGGGTCAAAGGGTCTCAAGGAACACAGGTTACATGAGCCTCCCCACAGCCCTTTACACTTCAGAGTCAAAGCCTTTCATCCATCTATTGCAAACTGTATTTTCTAAATGCAGTTTTATGGGAACACAGGCATGCCTGTTTGTTTAGGGACTGTCTCTGGTTCCTTTCTCCAAGTGCAGAGTTAGTAGTAGCAATAGATCTGCTGCCAAGCTTAAAATATTTGCTATCTGGACTCTTAAAGAAAAAGTTTGCCAACCCCTGGTCTAGAGACAATTTTGCACACATTTTGCATATGTAGATGCAGGGGCTCTGCTGATTTAGATCATTTAGTTCAATTTGCAGAGTATGTTAGTGGTTCAGCCAATCATTCAGCAGAGGACTGTAGATTCCCTCTAAGGCTCCCTTCCCTGCCCACTGTATAGCAGTCCTACTGTGCACATCTCCTTAGCCCAGGGTATGAGTTTGATTTTTTAAAAATTAGGAGTCAGATTATATCTATTCCTATCATCCTCCCTTTCCATTCTTTTCTGTCCCAAGAACCAAGGTGGCCTGACACATCTCTGGAAGAAAAGGACAAAACAACAAATAACTAAACCCTTTGCAGAGAGAGCCCTTGGTCTCAGACTTCTGCTGACTCAATTTCAAAGGCAAAGGGATGTCCAGTAGCCCCCAGCGGCCCTTTTGGGGGACTGACATTTGGGGGAAACGACACCCAGGTGGGGGAATATCAGGGACATGTCTCCGGTTTCTGAGGTAGGTGTGTGGGCTTTAAAGCTTTTATTGTGTTGCTATCAAGCCCGCTATTACTTGCCATGCGTGTGTCGTGATGTCTTCATTTAGAAAACACAACCCAGGGGCCCCCTTGCCATCACTGACTCCCTGAGTTTTACATGGCAATGTCTCACCCTTGCCCTCCCTTGCCAGCTCTCGCTGCCCCTTGCTGGCTCCTGTGTGTGCACTGACGCTTTCCTGCTCCCCCAGTCCAACCTTCTCTGAGTCCATCTGCACATTCAGTCCCTGAACCCGCTCTATCCTAATGTGTCAGTACCCTTCCAGATTCCCTTCTTCCCCCATCCATCACTTCAAGTGCTCTATTACCCTCAGCTCGAATCTTTCCCGGTTATCCTTACAGAGTGTGTACCTGGCAAACCTCCAACACTGGATCAATCCAATCATTCGCCTTCCCCTCTCCTGCCACCAGCCTAGTAGGGCTGCTGGGGACAATCGAAAAGCAGGGTGGCCCGGAGCCACTACAAACCTCTCCTGGACACTCATCATAACACTCACTTCAGCACCATCCACCTTAGCAAAGCCTTCAACAGTTGCTTCTCAACTTTTCTATAGAAACAAGCTATGCTGGACACGGGTTTGTTGTCTTCTCTGCATCCGTTTTCTGCTTTTCCCTCCTAATAGCACTCAGAATTTCCTTTGCGTCCCTCTCCCATTTTCGGTTGTGCTGTTTGGGTGGATTTGACCTGACTCCACCTTCAGGGGTGGGCGCTGATGGACTTCAGCTACGGAGCTTCCCCCTTCTCTGGCCACACTGAGGGGTGCCTCATGGATGCACCATGGGTCGCACCACCCCACTGGGCCAGTGAGACACGCAGAGACCCACTGTGGATGTACCTCTGTGGTCGTGACATCTCTGACTGCTGACACCTGCGGAGCAGGACAAGAGCAAGAGAATTGCAGGAGTCAGGACTGTGAGGACACCGTGAGCCTCTGCATCAAACTGTGCCTACACCCAGGGCTGCCTTCAGACTTTCAAGAGCATCAGTCGTTAAATCTCCTCATTGCTTTTTTAAAGCCCACTTGTGTCGAACTGTCCATGCTTGCATCCTAACTGATCTGAAATAATGCCCCCTTTACCTCTACCCTCAAATCCGCTATTTCTCTATACCTGCAGTGAATGACCTGGCCTCCTGGTTCAAGGAGGACATGGAAGTCACCCAGCAGGAGCTCCGTCAACTTACTTCCCCGACACCTTTGAGAACTTCTGAATCTGAACCTATCTTCCTCCTTCCTTCTAGTCTTCCCCCTGCCTTCTTAGAAACTTCCTCTCAGTCTCTTTATCTTCTTCCTTGTCACTAGTTCTTTCTGTTCATCTTTCCTTCTTTTAGAGAACCTCCTAGTGGAGAGTCAGTCCATAACTGTGCTCAATCCCACCTCCTCACTTTCCTGCCTCTCCTCTACCCTCCTCTGCCAAATTTCTTGGGAGAAAAAAAAATGTCCCCCCACAAAGACTTTGGCTGGAGGGCATTCTTGGGTGAGGATCCATGGAATATTCCAGGGTTTCTGCCCTGTAGGCAGTTCAACATAGTGGGGGGAGCCCAAAACCGAGGCCTGGGTAAAAAAGGTCACTGGGGCATCACTGGCGTTTGTTATCATTGAAGCCACTGGAGTTGGTGAGACTTCTCAACATGTGTGAGGAGAACAGAGGGGGCCCAGGTGGGGTCTTGAAGGACAGGGACACTTAAGGAGGAAGTGGGAAAAGGGGGCATCTTTGCAATGGCAAAGAGCTCAGTGGCAAGAGGAAAACTGGGAGAGAAGGCCATCCTGGAAGCAAAGAGAAGAGCATGTTCCAAAGAGGAAATAGTTGATCAACTGCTACCTAGAGGTCAAGTATGATAGGACAAAAATCACTGAATTTGACAGTACTGGGAGTTTCAGAGTGGTGGGCCCAGAAGCCAGCTTTCAGTGGGTAGGAGAGTAGAGGAGGAGAGAGCAACTATAGACAATTTTTTTCTTTGCAACTATCTTTGTTTAGATTTCTCCCAAAGCAAACCCTAGACAAGTGCTTGGGTACAACTGATTTATTTGGGAGGCAAATCCCAAAATCACAAGTGAAGTGTAGGGTAAGGAAGATAGGAAAGGCAGCAAAGGGGGCACCCATGGGCCAGACAGCTGTGTACCACTGAGGCACAGTCCTGCCTCCCCCCCACCCCAGAAGTGTGTAAACCAGCCTCAGAACGGTGCCCCTGGACCGTGTATCCACCAACTCCCATGCCCCATTGGTTGAGAGCTGCCTCTGGGGGCATCCTCCCCGCCAAGTTCACCCCGTCGCCCTTGTCAAGCTGGCTCCTATGGTATCGGAGGAAACCCTCAGGTGCAGGTGAGAAGAGATCACATGCTGGAGCTGCCTTGAACTCTGGAGAGCGCAAGTGTGGCAAGGGCATCAGCCCCACCCAGGACCTCTCAGTCCTTTACCAAGTCACATGGCTGAGGTCAGAGAAGGGGACCTTTTGAAACGTAACTCAAGGCAGGCATGACAGAGACTTAGCATCGTACAGTGGATGAGAATGCGGCGTGCTGCACGAGATTAAGGCTTGCAGAGGATGGAGAGGTCTCAGTGAGCAGTAGACAAAAGCTTTTCTCAGCCACATTCTCTTCCTGAAGTGGGAGCCAGAATTAGGGGCAGGAGCAGTGAGAGGTGCAGACATTATCACAGTGCTCTGCTCCTTGACCCTTTGTGGCAGAGCATGGGAGAGGCGTGGTGAGCACCTCGTTAGGTATTATGTGTTCATTTCCATGACTCTGTACCCTCTGTGTTAAAATAGCCCAGTGACTTGGCCTTCCTTTTCTGGCATGTGCCTGTACCATCATTGTTTCTCAGCGTTTATTGATCATGCACCATGTACCAGGAGCTGGGGGAATTTTGCCCTGGAGGTGAGTAATGAACCTTAGACCCAGCTGGGAAATGGCTGGCTACGGGACTGTGCCAGCATCTCAAAGTGAGCATGGAAGAAAGATGAACCAGTGGGCAAGGACTAATCCTCCCTCCCTCCCCATACCCATCCCTTTCTCCAAAGATTAAGGGTGGAAGAAAAACAAGGTGTGGCTGGGAAAGAGTGAAACAGGGAGTGCTGGAAGAAGCTGCCAGTTCTTTAAGCTGCCCTAAAGCTTGGGGAGTTGTAAGTCCCTAAGCACAGTCTCCACTGGCACAGTTAGCTCTGCCTCCTTTTTACCGTAGAGGCAGAATGGTGGAAGCACATCCATGCCTTCTGAATACCCACTCCGGGGAAGAGGGAACAAAGAATGGGAGAGCCAGGTGACCTACAGCGATCCCTGTGGAGGCCGTGGCAGTCCAGCGGAACAACTGGACCCTGCAATCTTGGGTCTGCCCTGATGACCTCCCCTTTGACGTCTTTTCCTGATAACCAGTCTTCACACAATTCTAGGGGCCCTTCTTGTGTCTGAAAGAAAGGGCTGCATGGATATATATCAACACGTGGGGCAGAAGTGTGCATACCCATGAAGTGTCACATGCTAGGAAGCAGGAAGGGAGAGTTGTATGCATTTAAGAGGAAGTGAGTGTAGACTGTGTTAGAAGAAGAGTAGAAGATTACTCCAGGCTAACGTCTGTGGTTAGAGTTGGAGTCAAACTCTCACACCTGTGACAAGATGGCACCACTGGCTGCTCAGGGTCATGCTCCTGTCCTGACTTAACCCTCCAGTGGAGGCCCCTCCCCCATCCATCTTCCCTTTCCCAAGGGGCAGCTTCACTTCCGCATTGCTCAGGGCTTGCCTTGTGTCTTTCTCACACCTCACCGTCTGCTCCTAGCTCTCCGCGCCTTCTGCCTCCCTTTGTGAAGAAACTCAAACCACAGCTCTAGGAAATTTTCCTTCCTAGCAAAATGAGATGGGGATGTGGAAAATGTGTATTTAACAAAGAGCAAGTTCATTGTCATTTCTCCCTGCTCTTGGACCCCCTCAGAGCCGGAGAGCGGTTTTACCCTCTGCATCAGCTCATTTGAGGTCTCTGTATTATTTTTTATATTCTCCCTGGGTCTCGCATTCCACATGGGAAATGCCATTTTTATAACTCACAAGGGTGACATTCCAGGTCCCTTCTTGGTTCCGGCTGGCTGTGTGTTGTGATGTCAGATGTCACTGAGGGGTCTGGTGGTGACTGACAGGGATGTGACAAAGCCCAAAAGAGGAACAGCAGGCAGACTGATGTGTGGGGCCGGAGGGTGTGATGGAAAGGCCAGGCCCAGATGCACGCGCTGAGTGAATACAGAAAGAAGCTCGAGGCCGGGGCCTGGCAGATAGGTCAGCAAGGTCTCCGTCCCTTCGGGCTGCCATAAAAATACCTCAGACCGAGCAATTTATGAACAGTAGACATGTATTGCTCACAGTTCTGGAAGCTAAGAAGTCCCAGATCAAAGTGCTCGTAGATTTGGCATCTGGGGAGGCCCATTCCGCATGGGCAGTGCCTTCTAGCTGCTTCCTCACATGTGGAAGAGCGAAAGGGCTTCCCTGTCCTCTTTTACGCGGGTGCTCACGATGGGGAGGCTCATGAGCCAGTCGCCTCGTAACACCAGGGTGCTAGGGATTGAGTTCCAACACATGGAAGTTGGGTTACCACAAACATCCAGACCACGGCAGTAGGTGACAATACTGAGCATTCCAATATGGCGGGCACAGCTCATCCGACACTCACACGCCTTTTTGAATATTACGTGAGATTATAAAACACAATGCAGTTCAGAATTGCAGCAGGAAAGAGATAAGAGACCCAAGAGATAGTCAGAGCGAATTAGCTGAAGGGATGGTTTGCAGGGATATGGGCAGGGTCAAAGAAAGCAACAGAGGACAGTGCTTCAGAGCATGGATTCTGGAGCTGGGCTTCTCAGCCTCCCCACTTAGTGTCATAGCTGTGTGTCCTCTGGCCGGTTACTTAACTTCTTTGTGTCTCATGTTTTCATAACATAGTAAAATCCCTTTTAACTGATTTTTCTTGGCAACCACCCTGTGACGCAGATAAGATAGTCAGCTTTCCCTTTGATGTGTGATGAAACCAGAGAAGGTAAGTAACAGGCCCAAGGTCAGGCAGAGAATTTGTGGCAAGTGAGGACTGGCAGTAAGAAGCCCCTGCTGCTGAGCCAGGGCTCTTTCCGCCTCGTCAGCTGCCTTAGTCACAGAGGCTCACCCTTCCCTGACTGATCCAGGAAGGAAACGCAACCCATGGTGTTCTCAACCTGACCAATTCTCATGCAAGTAGGACGGGCTTCTGAAGTGTTTCCAGAAACATCAGCCTTTGATATTTCTTGTTTTGTATCTCCACCCTGATAATTGCCCCAACTCAATTTACCAAACAGCAACCACATAGTCCAGACAGTACAACTTGATCTTGCTTGCAGATTAGTCGAGTCTGAGTAAGTGGATTTGATTGCCTTGGGGAATGAAAGGCTATTTTCTAGTTCAAAGGTAGAACCAAGTATGAGTTCCTTTTCTTCTAAATGCATGGGCCTCAATGCAACAAACTCCAACTCTGCAGGCACAGTAGAATAAAGTCACTTGTAACATCATCTCCTGCCTCTCTAGGCCTGGTGGGAAGGAAAGCAGGAATGTGCATGTCTAGATCTCTCTCTCTTCCATACGGCCCTCTGCTCCCCTACCAGGGCCTTCCACTGACAGAATCCAAGCAGGAGCCTGAAGGCAAGGGGACCATGGAGTCAACCCCTAGGGGCAGAGAGCAGGGGGCAAAGACAGGCAGAGAATAGATCCCAGTAAGGATGGGGCAAATGGAGAACAGACAGCATGAAATTCCACCAATACAGTTATCAAAGGGCATCTCTTTCCTGTAATTGTGACATGCAGTATCTTTAAAGAAATAGCAACTCAGAGTGGGAATTCATACACAGTTTTTAAATTATCGGTTGCCATGTAACAAGTTACCCTAAAATGTAATGGCTGGAAACAACAAACATTTATGACCTCACACAGTTTCTGAGGGTCAGGAACTCGGAAGTAGCTTTACCGGGTGGTTCTAGGTCAGGGTGTCTGACGAGATTTCAGGGGTGATATCAGGAGCTGCAGTCATTTGAAGGTTGGACGGAGGTGGGAGATCACATATGAAATGGTGTACACACACGGCTGTTGGCTAGAGGCCTCCGGTCCTCACTGGCTATTGGCAGGAGGTTTGAGTCATTGTCATGTGGCCTCCCCAAAGAGCAGGCCCCAACATGGCAACTGGCTTCTCCCAGAGTGAGTGACTCAGGAGGAAGAGCAGGGAGGCAGCCACAGTGTCTTTTGGTGACGACTCTCAGAAGTCTAACACCATCACTTCTGCTGCGTTCTATTTGTTAGAGGTCTAAGTTCAGCCCACATTTAAGGGAAGGGGAACCAGGCTTAGCCTTTTGAAGTGAGGAATATTTAAGAATTTTTGGACCTGATCAAAACCATCATATGCTCAAAAGATCAGTAGGAGAAATCATTCGGGATGACTTCACAATGGAGATGAAGGGCTGGCCAGCAAGAGATCTGGGAGATCTCAGGAGAAGGTTCTCAGTGCCCCCAGCACCCCACTCCTCCCTAGCAGTTGGGGCCCATCCATCCTTCTGTGTGATCCTTGTGCTGCCTTATTTTTTCCCAACTCATTATTATATCTACCCTATTTCCCATTATTGCTCTTGGCTGCCACTTCTTGGAAAACAGCTAAACTAATTTGAGCTTAGGTATACATGGTTTCTAATGAACCCACAAATCCCTCATGAGGGTTACCTAATTCTAATACAAGCTCTCCTAGTAGCACAAGGCATCCATAGGAACCAATCTTTTTAATCTCTTTCATACGGAAAAAAATGGTTTCTCTAACACCAGTAAGGCCCCCTTGCCCCTGGATAATAACATAAAAACATCAGAGCACTTGCTTAAGTGTTGCATGATTTAATTTTCATAACAAAGCTGAAGGCCAGTTTTTTATTTCTAGCCAGAGAGGAACCTACACTAGTGGAGAGTGGTGACATGGCAAAGGCTGGGTGTGAGGCGTGGAGCTGGCTCCAGGCACAGGGCTCCTATAGAACCTGGTCTCCCAGCAAGGACCCTGAGCACATCTCCATAGCAAAATGGGTGGCCCACCCTGGGAACCCAGGGAGATAGAGTTTATTCTATTCTACTTTCAATAGTCTGGGGAGGATGATATGAGTACACAACAGTTAGAAACAGCTACTAGGACGCCTCTGGGTCTCTACAGTGTGACAGAGTGTGTATTAAGGCAGCAACTCTCAAGCTGTTTGTCTTGGGAACTCTTTAGACTCTTAAAATAGCAAAGATCCCAAAGAGCTTTTGCTTATTTGTTTATTTGTGTTATATCTATTTAACAACTATTTTTTATTATAAAATTAATAAATGTATTTTATTTGACACATAAAAGTTGTATGCATTTATTTTGTACAAAACACATTGTTTTGGAATATGTATATATTGAGGAACAGCTAAATTGAGCTAATTAACATATGCATTGCCTCACATTTTTTGGTGGTAAGAACAGTTAAAATCTACTCTCTCAGCAATTTTCAGGAATCCAATACACTTTTCTCAACTATAGTCACTATGTTGTATAATAGAGCTCTTGAAATATTTAATATCTACTCACTATATCAATTTATTTTAGGGTTATGATATTAGAAATTAAAACTGAGAAATTTTTAAAATATTTAACTCATTTAAAAATAACAATGTCTATAATACTTATTACATGTTAACATATGGTTTTGTGAAAAGCATATTTTCTAAAGCAAAAAAAAATAATAGGGAAAAAGTGGCATTGTGTTACATTTTTGCAAATTTCTATCCTGTCTAGCTTAGAAGGCAGCTGGATTCTCCTATGTGCTTCTCCATTCAATCTGTTGTGATATCACACATTGTGTAGCTGGTAGAAAACCCCTCTACACAGTCATAGTAGCATATGAGAGTGGAAAAGGCAAATAATGCCTTAGCATTATTATGAAAATACTGCTGACCTTGGAAATCCACACTTTGAGAACAGCTGAGTTAATGTGGTCTTACAAACTCTCTTCTTCTTTATTTTGCTGATGACAGACTCTAAACAGAGAATCTTGAAGTCAGCACTTCTTGGATCTGGGATGATGTCTGACATACACAGACATACAAAGCCTCCATGCCTGGTTTCAGTATGCAGTGGGAGCTAAAGTAATGAATAAGTGGAAGAATTGTCCAGAGAATGGCAAAGCTGGATGATACATTAGAAAGCAAGTGGAATTTTGTTCCTATGGTAAGATTATTTTACTGTTCACCAAAGTCTGCTTCCCCTTTCTGCAGGAAGACCAAGCATCTCTTCCCTTTGAAGTTTGATATAGGCATGTGACTTGCTTCAAATATAGTGATGTGTGACACTTCCAGGGAGGAGCTCATAGAATCAGTTTTCTCTTTTTCACACTCTTTTCCCTCTTGGTAACCAGCAGCGCTTTATGTGGATATTAGCTGCCCCATCAGTCTAGCATATAGAATGAGGACAGCATGGATGGCAAGAAAAGTTCCCAGCTAACCCTTGCTGGACATGTAGCACCAATGAAAAAACAAACGTGTGATTTTCAGCCATTGAGATGTTGGGGTTGTTTAACAATACAATCTAGCTCATCTTGACTGATATAGCTGTCTTAGTCCATTTTGTGTTGCCATAAATGTAATACCTAGAGCTGGATGATTTATAAAGAAAAGAACTTTATTTGGCTCATGGTTCTGCAAGCTAGACAAGAAGCATGGTGCTGGCATCTGCTCAGCTTCTTGTGCTGTGTTGAAACTTGGTGGAGAAGGTCAAAGGGGAAGCAAGGACATGCAAAGAGGGCCAAACTCGAGGAGTGTCCTGGCTTTATAACAACCCACTCTCCTGGGAACGAATCTATTCCCCCCAAGAACCAATCTAGTCTCATGAGAGCGAGAACTCACTACCTCAAGAACAGGACCAAGCCATTCACAAGGGACCAGCCCTCATTACCCCAACACCTCCCACGAGGCCTCACCTCCCAACACTGCCACACTGAGGATCAAATTTGCACACGAGACTTGGTGAGAACAAACAAACCATATCCAAACCACAGCAACAGCCATCCCATTGGAAAGGCAAGTCGAGGATGTGGAATCTACCACTTAACCCCATTTATTGGGAGTCTACTGTGCACTAAACACCATGCTAGCCACTCTGATTAGAGATGATTTACATTTAGCACCAGCCTGCAAAGGGCTTAGAGTACAGAAAGCATATAAATAAATAAACTATATCACTCTGTTGTAATTGCCACTATCAGCAATGGATACTATGGAAGGGAGGAGTCCATGAATCCTGTATCAGTCAGGGAACCAGCAAGAGACAGATGACATAT
This sequence comes from Mirza zaza, assembly GCA_008750895.1. Taxonomy (NCBI): domain Eukaryota; kingdom Metazoa; phylum Chordata; class Mammalia; order Primates; family Cheirogaleidae; genus Mirza; species Mirza zaza. The sequence continues at coordinate 201,995 of VSMD01047956.1, forward strand.
TCAGCTGGAATGTTTGAAGGGACATTTTACTGAAGGGAACGTTTTTGAGGTATGAGCAGAGTTAAAGGGGCCAACAGGGATGTTGAGACATTCAGTGACCATCAACAGAGGAAAGCCAGTCCCACCCTAGTCTAAAGAAACAAGGGTTAGAAATGGTGTGACTAGACCAGATGGAATCATGGCAGAGGGGCCATATAACACCAGCTACAGTCGTGGAAGGTTTCAGGCATTGCCAGAAGCAGAGCAGAACAGGAAGGGGTCAGGAAGAATAAATATTCTGACCTCTCTCTCCTCCTGCTCTCCAATCTCCTGCTTGTGCCTCCTTTGGCAAGATTCCCCTGGGAACCAGATGTAAGGGTACCTGGGTGATCCCCTCGATGCAGTTGGTAGATGGCAACCTCCTGGTCCTCAGACCAGAGTGGAGGAGGAGCTGGAGGAGCAAATGGAGAACGTCCTCACTAAGGTCCAAAGAAAGAGAAATGATAGGAATAGTTGATACAATATTTTCTAAAACTTTTTATTTCATGGCTTAATTAAAATGTCTAAATTTGCAAGAAGAGTCCTCAGCTACCGACAGAATGGGGATGGGTTTAAATGAGTATTCATCCAGAGGACTATCCAGTCCTCAAGGCTCCTGTTAGTAAAGAGAAACAATGAACATATGGCCAGAAATCCCATCGTGGATGTGGTTGGGGGCGGGAGAGGGTAGGAGCTGAAAGACAGATAAGGAGAAGATGGATAGGAATAAAGAGGATAGTGTCTTCCCATCAGCCAGAGAGCAGAGCGCTAGAGGAAAGTTGTCAGGTGGAAGTTGCATCATTTTCCAAGCTAGCCTCAGAAATCAGGCAGCATCACTGTCACCCTATTGTATTAGTTACAAACTCACGCAGGTGCAAGAGGAGAAAAGTTAATACCACCTCTTCGTGAAGAAAGCAAAGTTCTAGAACAGCACTGAACAATACAATAGCCAGTAGCCACATGCAGCTCTTTATACTGTGAAGTCAAATAAAATCTTAAGGCTCACCCCCCCCACCACCAGCTGACCGAATGGACCCCCCCTCCTCGTGGCCAAACGAATATCTTAAAACTAAATTGTCTGCCAGGAAGAGGGAACTCAGGCCTCATCATGCCCCCCTCCCTTCTTGGGGACTTCCTTTATAACCCATTAACAGGCCTAAGGATATGCAAGACAAACCTGTAGGTCCTCAATTTACACAACAAATCTATGTCCTATGACTTATCTCTGATAACAGCTCCTTATGTTAAAATATTCCAAGCCTTTAGACAAAGCTTCATGTCTTTAACCAATTATAATCCAAATCTTTAAACCCACCTATAACCTGTAAGCCCCCCCCTTCCAGATGTCCCACCTTTTTGGGCCAAACCAATGTATGCCTCCCACATATTGATTTATGACTTTACCTGTAACCCCTGTCTCCCTGAAATGTATAAAAACCAAACTATAACCCAGTCACATCGAGTCCACTTGCCCAAAGCCTCTTGGCAGTGGCTCCAGGTCACGGAACTCAAATTTGGCTCAGAAATAAATCTCTTTAAAATTATTTTACAGAGTTTGGCTTTTATTTCCATTGACAACCCTTAAATGAATTAACATTTAATAAAATTAAAAATTCACTTTCTCAGTCACACTGGCCACATTTCAAGTGCTCAATAGCCATATGAAGATGCAGGATATTTCTATCATTGCAAGACGGTCTGTTGGACAGCATGGCTCTAGAACATGTGAGAGAGGACATATTGTCATAGTCGTTGTGTCAAAATACAGGACTTAAACCATGTTGTATTCAGGAAGATGGACTAAAATGGTGCATGGTTCACATGATGTTGTATACAAGGGTTGGTAATAATTGATGCTGTTTATTATTAAGAAGAGAGCACTTGGGTTGAGTTCTCAAATGAAAGGAAGCACATATAGCCCCAGTGGCTAAAAACAGGGCCAACAGAAGGGTATCACCGAAGGGTGACTTTTAGGCCAGTATGCTCCGTCTTTGAGGTCCTGAGCCCCTTTGAACATGTGATAAAAGCCATCTCTCCCCAGAAAAAATGTATACATACAGTACCATGCATCTCATTTCAAAGGTCTATAGATCTCTCCAAATCCATCCGCAGACTCGCCAGATCAGGGCCCTAATTAGGCTGTGAGCCCTGAAAGTATTTCCTTTTCCCCAGCCATTAGCAGAATACCTGGCCCTGATGAAAATTAATCACCATATGTTGAAAGAAAGAGGTACATTTTTGCTCAACACAAGTAAGAATTTTAATAGGCAAGGCAGGCATTTAAGTGGAACAGGTAACATCAGGAAGCCAGCAAGTTTCTCTGCAGTGGAGGAGCCCAAGCAGATGTGTGCTAATGTAGAGAGAATTTCAGCTTCCAAATGAAACGGACTAAGCTTTAATGTTTTGCCCAGCTCGGGAGATCCAAGGTTCTATAAAAAGTGACAGTAAGGCCCAAGCGAAGGCATAATCACATACAATTTATATAAAGAGGGTGGAATCCAGAAAGGCTCCATGCAGCTGGTGGTATTTTGGATTAAGTTCATTATGTCAGGTGGCTTCTTCCTTGAGATTGAGTCCTCTCCTAGAAGGCTCTTCAGGTGTCTCTTCTTCCCCCCTCAAAAATGGCTTTTGTCCTCCCTATCCCCATACCCAGTTCCCCTGATAAATCCAGACATACCTACACTTGGCAATGGACAGAGCCTCAACAGCTCTCAGTGGGTCTTCAGATCTCTGGCAAATAGACTTCTGTCTGACCTGTCCCACCGGTTTCAAACATACCCAGACACACCTTCATCACCCACAATATATTATCTGAACTTTGAGTAACATCATGAGAAACTCACCTTGAGTCTAAGGCTAAAATCATCTAGCTCCTTGGACAGTCGTGCTGCATTTGTAAAAGTTATATTCTGTTACTCTTTCTTCCCCCACTAGTCTGTCATTCAAGACCAAGAGCTATAGCCCCACTTCTTCCCCACACACTTGGCAGCTCGTCTGTACTGGTCGGTGTTTGATTCTTGCAATTTCACAGTGATAGGGTTTTGGATACAGCAGATAGGCTGGTTTGAGCATGAAGATTCTTAGCACATAAGTTCGTTATTGAGTGTCGACTCAAAAACTAAGTGACTGAGGCGAAAATCTTAATCAGTGGAGGTTTATTTACCCAAAGCTGAGGACACGCCCAGGAAAAACACAAACCACAGACAAATTTTGGCTGTTTTGCCAAACAGGAATTTGGAAGTTTCAGCATTTACAAGCATACAAAAGAAAAAAAAGGCCAGGGGTCAGAGGCAGTGGGACAAATGGTTACTGTACTTGCGAGACCCAGGAAAATCTACATTTTGCATAAGATATGGCAAATGTTAGAAGAGAAAAAGGAAGTGAAGGAAGCATCTGTTATATAGATGTCCCTGGGTAGGTGGAAGAATGTGTGATCCTGTCTTGTCTCTGTTCTTCTGTCCGCGAAGATAAACATGTAATTCATTATTAGTGTGGAATAGAAGAGACTTTAGTGTTAGGAGCTAGACATAACCTGCAAATCTAAAGTTATAATTGGGTGCCCTTGCTTATGAGAAATCAGTAAGGAATTTCCTTAATGAATGCTCTGTGAGGCCAGTTCTTCACAGATGACTGAGGCCTTTACCTTCCTTTTGTATAAGGATTTGGGGTGAGAGGGACTGAGATTTTTGTTTTCTTTCTACATGTTTTACCATCCACAATCTTAGAGGACTCTGTTTTTCTTGGAGAGAAAGAGGCACACCCCCACCATTCCCAACACATATTGAATCTTGTATAGTGCAGGAATCAGATTGTTCTGGGTTTAAAACCCAGTTTTGTCACCTATGAGCTGTGTGCTTTAATTACCTCCTGGTCTCTCTAAGCCTCAATGTTCTCAGTTGCAAAATGGACACTCTCTTCATTCCAGGATTGTTGTATTAAATGATGCTTAGCCTGGTTCTTGGTGTGCAGGGAAGCACTCAAAAAGTGATATCCACTTAATTCTGTGACTTCTCCCTATATATTCCTTTTTTGAGTGAAGCCAAGATAGTTAATGTCCTTTTGGGTCACAACTGGAGAAGGGCATCCTGAAAGATAGAACTGATTGTCCTATAACTTCGGTCTGGACGAGGGCAAAGTGAACGAGGTGAGTGGTGCAAGGGCTGCATTGATCTTGTTTTTATTTAAAATGTTGATGTTTCATGAGTTTTTTAACCTTGATTTTCATTTTTTGAAATGCTGCATTAAAATATTCCTTATCTTGTGAGCCGAGTTTTCTTGGCATCCCTCTTAAATTCTGGGCCAGTGTCTCATTCATCCAGCCCTAGTCCTGCCCTGCTTACTGCGCTTTATGCCAGTCACTTCTTGACGCAAGTCCTAGACCAGAGCAGCCAGAGGTGCCCGGAAGGAGAATGGGCTTGCCCCTGGAGTTTACCCTTTGCCCTGGAACACTTACCCCTTGCCGAGGAACGGGACTGAGGGAGTGGACTACAGCTCCCAGAGGGCCGCGCGGCGCGGCGCCCTCGCCGATTGGCCGCGCGGGCCCCGCCCCCGGCCCGCCCCGTCCCGCGCGCTCACCCGGCGAGCGCCGGGCGAGTGTGCTCCCAGAGCTGGCTACCCGCCGAGCCTCGGCCCTGCGCGCTGGCCTCATGGCGGCGCGGCCGCTGTCCCGGATGCTGCGGTGGGTTCTGAGGTCCATCGCCCGGAGCTGCAGCTCGGGGGCTCCGGGGACGCAGCCCTGCCCCGGGGAGCCCTCGCAGGCTGCCGCGGAGGTGAGCCCACCCCTCCCGCCCGCATCTGCACCTGGCCGGGGTACCCGGGAAGCACCTGGCCCGCCCGCGGGGCCGCTTCTGGGAGGGACCCCCGGCGCTCTGCAAGGGTGCAGTGAGGGGCTCCAGCTACCCTGCTCAGTCTCACCCCTACCCGGCGGGCGGGGCTGCTCGGAGCCTCCCTGCTAAGCCTCCCTGCCCCCAGCCATGCCGCCCCCTTCCAGGTCGCAGCATTGGCCAGAAATGGGGGCGCCCGGGGGGACCTGCGCTTTGGGTCCAGCGAAGTGTTTTATCAGTACCCCTCAGCCCTGCCCGGCACCCCACCTCTTCCCTGAACATCTTTCCCTCCCTGTCCCCTGAGAGGAGGGCGTCTGTGTGACCCAGTGTTCCTGTGACACCTGCTTCCCAGCGTGACTGACTAAACATGTCACCTTGGTGCCACCAACAGAGTCAGTTCTCACTTTGTAGCCACAGGGTTCTCTAACCCATCCTCTGCTGACTCTCTCTCTCCTTTTTATTAACCTTGGGAGAGTCCAGCCTCATTCTAGAGCAGGACAGAGCAGGACCTGGCCCCTTGCAGGTTACCGATTCCTGCGTCTCCGTAGGGCTTGGGGTAGGATCCCTCGGACTCCGACTGCGGCCGTCGGAATGTTTCAAGTCCTAAAAAGTTGTAAGTTTGTTCCTGTTCCTGCAAAAGCTCGTGTGGTTAGGGAGTAGTTTGGAGAGAAAAGCATCTCTTCTCTTTTGGCGAAACCTCATTTCCAGACCTATCTGGTAGTTATGTTCCTGTCTCCCAGGACTGGGCTACATGTCCTGGGATTCGTCACATCACTGCCGCCCCTCCCCCATGCTGCTCAATGACAGGGAGGACTTCTGCCTAATTGGTGCTCCCCAAGTCTAAGCTCCTCTGGGATCCTCAGATAAGCAGGGTCTCTTGCTGAGAAGTGAGGATTTTTTTTAGTATCTTTGAACTCTGAACTTTATTGAGGAAAAGATAGGAAAACAAAGATGGCTGAGAGATCTTTCAAGAATTGAAGAAAAGGGAAAATTCTTCTCTACCCACCCCCCAGTTTATTTTGTACCTTTCATGAGAGGACCCGTGTGCTAAATGACTTCATATGTGGTCTCCTTTAGTCCTCACGATAAACCATGCGAGGTGAGCAGAGTCTGTATTTGCAGGTGAGGCTGCTCATCAAAGCTAACTTGCCTCAAGTCACAGAGCCGGAAAGCAGGGCGGCAGGAGCTCAGCTCTGAGGCTTGTGCTCACACCTCCTCCCTACGGGGAGGCCAGGAACCGAGGCTACTCTTACCCTTCCCTTCACACCGCAAGGGAAGGGGTAACACAGCAGGAAGAACATAGAATCTAGGGCAGAATGCTGGGGTGTATTCCAGCCCCGCCCCTTATTAGGTGTACCAGCTTCAGCAAGTCCCTTCACCTCTTAGTGCCTCAGTTTTCTCATCTGTCAAGTGGGAGTAATACTGTCTACTTCATAGAGTTTTATAGGGATTAAAATCATTAACATAATGCTAACATATATACTAAGAACAAATCCTGGCACATTATTGTCCTTGCTGCTATTGGCACATGCCGTGTCCTGTTAGTCCCCTCCCACTTGGACATGCGGGATAGCCATTCTGCCAACTGTTTGATCACAGACCTTCCACCCTGGCCACCTCCAGTAGTGTTAACTTCAGCAGACTGGGAGCTCCTGAGGGCTGGGTGCTGCTCCACCTTTTATTTCCCCACGGTGCTTAACACAAAGTTGTGCAGGCATTGGACTCAGCAAAGTGTTTTTGGCTGTTTGAACCCCAAATAGTGGGGAGTCACATGGCACAGTAGACAGCACTGGGCAGGGAGTACCATGTTTTCCCCTTCCAATTTCACCTGGCTCTTGGGGCTGTCCCTTCCCCTTGCTTCAGGTCTCTAAGACCAGAGGGTTGGGCCAGCCCATCCTAAGATGGGGAAGACACAGAAATCTGTCTTTAGGAGAATCTGGGAGGGGAGATGAGTCTGGAGATATGTTAATATATGTTCAGCTCATCTACATAGTTTGCCAGTTGGCAGGAGCAGGGGTGGGAGCATCTGGAGCTCCTGTACCCCCTTCCTTTCCTGCAGGGTCCCTCTCCCCACACCCTCCCCACAGGGCTCTAGTGGTCTGGTTTGGGATGGGATGTGCTTGGAGAGCCAGGATGGGAAGCCAGTGGGCATTGACTGTCTGTGTGTCAGGGTGTGGGTGTGAGAGAAGTGAGGTGTGAGCGGGAGCTGGCTGTGAGGACAGTGGAAAGGGGTCCTTGGGCTGGGTCCGAGGACAGGGTAAGCAGCTTGTACAGGTGGAAAGGGTACGTGGTGTTGTGTGTGGGTCAGTGGGGAGGTGGGTGGGGGAGACACAGCGACCTGCCTTCCTGGGGGCTAACTTTTACCATTCAAATTAGATGCCCATGGTTGTGACTGTCAGGGGAAGGCACTTGAGGGTGGGGTATCCCTTTAAGTGACTCCTTTGTACCACCCTCCCCCACCCCTCACCCCAGTCTGCAGCGGGTAGACAAGAGATAAGCAGAAGCATATGGCAGGCTGTCTAGTGCCTGCTTATAGCGCTGGCACTGGTGGCCCTGGGACAGCTCAGACCCTGCTTGTCCTGCTT